>QXTE01000114.1:1803449-1978567 GCA_003942145.1 Platysternon megacephalum | reverse complement strand
GGGGGGGGGGGGGGGAGAAATCCATCATAAAAAGCTTGCAAACAGTTGCATTAATCAACAGGTTTTTCCTGATCTTGCACTTTCCTTATGTTGAGTTCCATTGACACCCACACCCTTGGAAGAGAGCTATTTTTACCAAGATCAAAAGGTGATTTTTTTTTTTAAATTAGGATTGACTTAATAGAGTTTCCCCCTCCCCCATTGCACATTTCTGTCTTGCAGGCAATGAAGGCATTTCCAAGGAACAGGTGAGTCTTCAAAATGCATGCCAAGTGTAGTCAGTAAACCAGGGGTCAGCAACCTTTCAGAAGTGGTGTGCCAAGTCTTCATTTATTCACTCTAATTTAAGGTTTTGTGTGCCGGTAATACATTTTAACCTTTTTAGAAGGTCTCTTTCTAGAAGTCTATAATATATAACTAAACTATTGTTGTATGTAAAGTAAATAAGGTTTCAAAATGTTTAAGAAACTTCATTTAAAATTAAATTAAAATGCAGAGCCCCCCGGACCAGTGGCCAGGACCCGGGCAGTGTGAGTGCCACTGAAAATCAGCTCACGTGCCGCTTTCGGCACCTGTGCCATAGGTTGCCTACCCCTGCAGTAAACCAACCCCCCGACCCTGAGACAGGTGAGTTTTCTACCAACATTGTGATTCAGCACTCTGCCCTGAATGGTTTTGCTAGGGCAGCTCAGGACAGGACTTGCGCAGGCTTGGACTCTGGTCACCACCACTACGTCCACTGCTACATGAGCTTGCCTACCCGCACTGGAAATGACACTCCCAGCTGCACTGCAGACATAACCTAAGAGTTCTAAGCACGTCACCATGAACGAACTGAAGCAATAATTGAACTTTAAAATCACAACTAACATTTGAAGTTTGCGCTTAAGGTGGCCATTTTGTTGAAATCACTTCCGTCACTCCCAGTGCAAGGGGAAGGGGCAGCAAGCCCGTGTAGACACGGACCAAAAGCTTTACCATAAAGAGACTGTTAATTACACATTTTAAGCCAACATCGCCAATGAACACAATCCATCTGAACAGAACATTTACAGAGTTCTGTGAAATAGACTGTCACGTTCTCTGGTAGGCTCCCTTTCCCCCCGCCAATCATCCCATGCTATTTTCCTGCAACTTTGCTTTTAAGTTAATAACTTACCCTAATAGACAGCAGGTTTAAAACAAACAAAAGGAAGTATTTCTTCACACAACACAGTCAACCTGTGGAACTCCTTGCCAGAGGATGTTGTGAAGGCCAAGACTATAACAGGGTTCAAAAAATAACTAGATAAATTCATGGACGATAGGTCCATCAATGGCTATTAGCCAGGATGGGCAGGGATGGTGTCCGTAGCCTCTGTTTGCCAGAAGCTGGGAATGAGCGACAGGGAATGGATCACTTGATTACCTGTTCACTCCCGCTGGGGCATCTGGCATTGGCCACTGACGGAAGACAGGATACTGGGCTAGATGAACCTTTGGTCTGACCCAGTATGGCCGTTCTTATGACCAGAGATAAGAATTTATTTTTAAAAACACCATCTTTTCCCCCCCCCCAAGACCCGTCAGAGAAAAAACTTTCCTAAGTAGAGCCCTGTGCGGATACACAAATGTGTATCTGCATCCGATCTGCAAAAATTGTCTGCGGATTTGCAGGGCTCTACCCCGGGGGCTGGGCTGAGGCTCCGAGGCATCGCCCCGCCAGAGCCCGGTCGGGGAGAGCCACGTGGGCAGCTGTGGGGAGCCCGCGCCGAGTCGCGGACCCTCCACCTGCCCTCAGCCGGACGGGCAGCCTGGGGGGCGGGTACACGGCTGGGGCGGCTCTGAACCCCTCCTCCCCCGCAGCGCAGGCAGGTGGATGTTCTGCCACGGCTCCCCGGCTAGGCTCCACTCTGGCCTGGCCGAGGGGAGACCTGTGGAGCTGCCCAGGCCCCCCAACCAGGGAAAGTGGAGGGTCCACTGCAGCTCCCCATTGCTGCCTGCCTGGCTCTTACCGTTGCCAGGCTGCAGCGCCGAGCCGCCCCCCTGGCTGGAACCAGGTCGGGGAGAGCTGCGCTGGCAGCTGTGGGGAGCCACGGCAGACCCTCCACCTGCCCTGGGCGTGGGGCCCAAGCAGCCCCCCACCCAATATCCCTGCCCCCCAGACCCTTCAGCCAGGGCAGGTGGAGGATCCACGCCGTGGTTCCTCATAGCTGCCCGCCCAGCTCTTACCGTCAGAGCCCTGCACGGATACGTTTGTATCCGCATCCGCGCTGTTACCCGCAGAAATGGTCCACGGATATCCATGGACAAAGTGGATACCCGCGGATTTGCAGGGCTCCATTCATAAGTCTCCCAGTTTGTGTTGCATTGTCTGTTTGGAGGAGACCTCTGAAGGGAACAGACTGGGCCTTGTACCAGAGACAGACCACCACCAGCACGCAAATATAGCCTGGTGCTATTCCTTCAGGCAGGAAGGCATGGAACTTTCCTGGCAATGCCAATAAGTCAAGAAAAACGGAAGCACTTTCTGAATAATAAGCATCCCTTTAATTGCTGACACCATTACAAAAACCGATTACATTAGCAACCAAAAAAGGAGTGTTTACTTGAGGCTGAAGTCAGAGGCAGCTACTCCCAAAATGTATCTAAGTAAAACAGTGTACAACATCAGTATTAAAATGTTATATTTATTCCATTGTTGTCATTTCCCCGCTGGATTTTTCTGAACAAGTTTTACTGAGCAAAATAAAAGATAAAAGATTAGACATTTACCGTATCTCCAGGAATGTAGAGGTCTAATTATCCAAACAATTTTTATTATAAAACTAAATTCTGGAGGTGTCTACAGAGTTTTTCTTCTTTAAATCAGTAGTCTAACAAGAATTAGAAAAGACAAAACTCTGTTCAGTGTTTGACGAAGTAGAAAGGGTGAAAACATAAATAAGGCTTTAATTTGGCAAAATATAATACAATGCCTTCTGCTATCCTCAAATTAATGATTCCCCTGTGACTTCATTCTGCAAGAGAAAGAAAAAAATCCACTTAAGCCAAGGAGTTTACAAATAAATACTGCTCAAAGCAATTCATGTACAGCAAACATTAGTTGAGCTGGTCATCCCCAAAACTGGGCTAGTGGTCACCTCGGTGGTGAAGTCCAGGACAGTATGGAGGCCAAAGCCCAATGGGTTGGGAGGATGATAGCAAAAAGTCATCATCATTCTATTGTTTATAATGCCTCGTTACCCTAGGTACAAAGCAGCTCTGGAGAAACTTGAGCTTCGTGACCCCTCAGAAGACAGAAGCCATTGAGATAAAACCGTGGATGCTAAGAGGAGGAGGAAGAAAGTACCTGTTCTAAATACAAGGGTGAGACAGCTCAGACACTAACTTCACTGAACCTCCCGTGTTCACGACCTAAGAACTAATGACTAATTCTTATAAACTGAACCTCAAACTCTGTTTAGTCTGCTATAGTAGCTCTTTCCATTCAGCCTGTGGCCTTCGCAGTCCATCATCTCTCTAACTTTTAGCTGTCTCAAGTCTGATGGGTTCTGTGAGAAGGTTCCAACACCTCAGGCTTGTCCAACCTTCTGTCAGCTCCGGCCATCTGACAGGTCATCAGAACGAGGTGGTCAGCTATGGAAGGCCCCTGCTTTTTAAAAGGTAGCTTTGTATTAAAGCATGCAAACCCACTAACACAAAAACAGGTGTCACTACGCCCCCAGACTGAAACTTAAGCTATTTCATATCACAGTGACTATTCCATACTTCCACTGCACGCTCAGTAAAATCTCACTCGGTTATTTTGATACCCATTCCAAAGATACATCAATATGTATGATCTTTTGCACTGCAGCAGGCACTATGGAAGCAAACAAGACTGCTGTGTGGAAGAGACAAACATCTGTCAATAGAGGCAGAGAGAAAAAGAGGTGTGATTGTCAAGTCACAACCAGGCAGTGAGCCCTCAGGCCTGGAAAGAGGAGCAGAAAAGGCTGAGATCCAAGAAGGCTGAATGGAGGAGGGATCAAAAAAGGAGTAAGAACAGGTCTGGTACCCCTTAGAAGTTTTGACAGAGCCTCTCTAAAACATCAGACTTAACAGACACCAGACTTGTTAAAACCCTCCTGTCACGAAGTTAGAGAATGCTTGTCTGAGACAGGTATTGCAGTGTAGACATACCCAGGTTAAGACACCCACAGCTGGCCCACGACAGCTGAATCAGGCTCATTAGGCTCGGGCTGTGGGGCTATAACACTGCAGTGTAGACGGCCGAGTTTGGGCTGGAGTCCACGGTCTGGGACCCTCCCCCCTGGTGGAGTCCCACAGTTCGGGCTCTAGCCCCAGCCCAGACAGCTACACTGCAATTTTATAGCCCCACAGCCCGAGCCCCACGAGCCTGATTCAGCTGACATGGGCCGGCTGTGGGTGTCTTACTGCAGTGTAGACATACCCCAGGTTACAGCTCAAGTATCCATTTCCTACCTACTAGCTGATAGTGTTCTTTTCCCTTTGAGAGCATTTGGCTTATTGACACAACCAACTTCTTGACGTGTCCTACATCTTGGCTTAGAGTCACTGCCAGGTTTAGTCTTTTTTCAGTCAATTCCTGAAACGGGAAGGGGGAAAAAAGAATCATTAATAGCTCATTTACAATCGAATTACTGAGAGACCAGAACTAGATTCTCAATCCAAAATGACGCCTTCTTACGCACCGGTATACACCGTGCAACTGTGACGACAAACGGGTCTCCCCACACAGAGAACACTGGAGAAAGTGAAGGGTCCGTTGAGTCGGGACTTACACTTGCAGTGGGGTAGCCACAGTGTGTCAGTGTCGGACTGTTGGCAGCTTAGTACCAAATAACCAGCAGGTCTCACTGAATATCTGATCAGAGTACGGGATGCACCCCATGAGGCACGTATATTGGGGGCTGAGATAGCACGGTTAGCAAGGGGAGCCAGAAGGCAGCAATCTGACAGAATGATTATAGCAGCTCCCTTGAGTGAGGCAAGTCAGTCTGTATCCAACTGTGTCCAGAAGGACCCGGCTGGCAGCCTGGAGGAGTTATGTACATGTGTAATTCTAATCGACATGCTGCTAGTGAGGGGTGGGAGGGGCAGAGGAAATGGTTCTCTAGTTTACATTAGGTGATGGCCCCCTGCCCTTCCCCACAAGCTGGCGTACAAGGCACCAATGCATTTTATAAAGAGTTTGGTTTCCATATGGATCTTGTTATTAGCAGCACATAATGGTGGTCATACCCTGGGGCACAAAGCTCCAGCTCCTATTGGCTGGAGACGGCGCACAGTTCTAGTCCCAAGCACAGAAAGCTGGCCTAGTATCAGCAGCTCAGCTTCGTCACTGCTGGAGGAGAGAGCACGCCGATTCTGGCTCTGAACGCCTGCTTAGCCGTCTGCTGGCTAGCTGCTCACGCTCCCTCTGCCTCCATGGGTGGTTACTTAGCCCAGCCCTGGGTAGAATCTATGGACTGACTCTCTATCCCGTTTGGCGCACTTCGCTGCACTCCCCACATTTTAAAACAATTGGATAGAAAGTTAATAAGGTTCTCAAACCGACAGCTGAAAGAGAGGACTATAAAATCTAACAAGATCTAGAAAGAGGTCACTCTCCTGATGCAATCAAAATAGTGTCAGCACTATTTATTTATCCAAAATTCATATTTTGCATAAATAGATGACATGCCCTGGGTTTTTCAACTTCACTATCCATTGATTCTGGATTCCAGAAGTCAAACTTGCTCAGGCAAAACTAGAACCAAACATGAGATAAACCCCTATTTAGACTGCAAATATTTATTACTTTCACCAGACGATTCCACATAAGCCCATCATACAAAAAAATTGAGATGTTACTATTTTCACTCAGCTCAGTAAACTCTGCAGCTGGAAGACACTGGGGGAGCTTTCATCTGCAAGTATCCACAAGTTTAAAAAAACCTGACCTCAGTGACTGCAATTATTCCAATACTCAGCTGGAATACAGAAAGGCACTTTGACTGAAATTTTCAAAAGTGTTCAGCATTAGCTTAACTCTGCTCTCACCATATCATTAGCAATTTTGCCATTGACTTCAGTGGGAACAGTTACACCAATGCTTAGTACTTCTGAAAAACCCACCCTATTAGTTATGGAAAAATTACAATTACAAGTTCAGACAGAAGGACTTTTAGAGGTGTTGAATATTAAGATATGGTTTCCAAGAGGTCCTCATCCTATGTTATCAGAACTAGTTCAACCACCACTAGATAGTCTACTGAAGGGTAAGATTTTTGTAATAATCAAGTCTTAAAATATACAGCTTTAGTGAATGGTTTGTCCAAAACACGAGTCATCTTAAGAGGCAAAAAGTGATCATGGAAAAAAATATGTATCCCATTGGGCTAAGATTATGACTGGATGCATCAAAAATCAACGAAGGACACTAAAATCAAACCTCCCAGCTCTGTCCTGGTGTCCCAGCTAGTCTAAGACATGTAGGTTGGTAAGAACGTGTGAGGGCTACGTTTGCACAGTAAGATCTGCAAACATGTTTCTCTACTGTAAAACTAACCGGGAATCCACATTAAATAAAGTAGCCACTTGATTTAAAATCTATGTATGTTGAACCTCAGCATTATCTCAAGTGTTTAACATGGATCAATAAGTATGACTGCAAGTTTGACTTGCAATCTAGCAAATGAATGAGCCACAATTAACTGACAGCTGCATATGAGAGCACAACATATGGAATACACAAGAACAACTGGGACTGCTCCTCTCTTATGGTAATAGGTAAATGCTGTTTTTTATTCGCTCTTACACCTCTTCCCCTCCAGTGGAGAGCTCTCCGCTCTCACTCTCTAATTCTGTCTGCTTCTCTTCCTTTCATATTCATTGTATCATTTCATTTCACTAACAGGGACTGGCTATAACTCTTGTATTATTCATACCTCTTGGGGCCAAATCCCAATTCCCCCACTTAGACGTGGGCTCAACCCGACACAGCCACAGTTACAATTTCAGGGCTGCAATACGCTCGCTGCTGTGCCCTCCCCCCACTCGTAATTCTCCACCGCGAGGAAGAAAAAGATTCTGACTGGTGCATCCATCATCATCCTCTCCTCCGCAGCGGGTGAAGAGGGAATCTGTGCCGACCACTCCCTGGTTGCAAGCTTCCCACAGCCTGCTGCCACCAGCTCCTCTGCACTCAGCTCTCCCTGGGCAGGTGGGGAAGGAGTATTTGCCCGTTGTACACTCTCTAAAAAGCCCGCCGATAAAAAGATGTTGGAAAAGGAGCCGAAGAAAACTCCCATCCTATGTGTGCCTGCCGCTCGCATCTTCCTGTCCAGACAGACAGCAAGCCCAGCGCTTAATCTCAGTCACAGACACAGGGCACTTCAAGTATTTAGCACTGCAGTAGGGTTTTACGTTGGGATTCAGAGATTAGAAATGGGTAAGACAGCAACTGTGCTTTCAAAGGAGTGTACTCGCTGGGGAAGAAAGTGTCCAGATGTCTGTGCACTATTAGAACTCACACAGCTATTCTCTGTGAATTCAGACCTGGCATGTCCCTAGTGCTCAGTGAGGCGTCTTTCAAGCCACCCGGGTGAGCCAGGTGTTAGAACACTAAAGCAATGAGTTTAAATGTGCAATGGCTCAAGTGTAGTTCCCTTTTTAGTTAAGCAGCCATAATTCAGAACTGACGGAGTAAAGAGGATCCTGCCTCAGTGCAGCTGGCCTCTGCGTGGAACATGACTGAATCTCCTGACTTGTTTGCTTGACATCTCTGTATGTTTGCAAACTCTCTGTATCACAAGGGAACTTCCCAGTCCTGAAGCTTAAATAGTTTCATGGGACCAGATGTGTCTTTGGCTGCGGGCTCTGTAGCTTGTGCTGCAACAGTCAAGCAGTGTCAATGACTGATTGCTTTCTTCTCTGTCATTCATTGCGTCTAATGACTGCAGAGCAAGGATTCTTCTATAGTGCTCTGTGGAGAACTCTGCTCCATTAGGCTTCTGAAGTCACTTTTACCTTCAGTAGCAAAATGGAGTCAATTGAAATTGCTTGTCCCATCAACATCGGCAGCTCCCTCCCTCCAAATACACCGGACCCTTGCTAGAACGCGGGATTTGGGATCCATGCGCGGTACCGCGTTAACGCGGGGACCACATTATAGCGGAGACCGCGTTAAAATGAATGTCAATGAAAGTAATTACATTTGGGATCCATGGCCGCGACCGCGTTATATGCGAATTCGCGCCATATAGACGCGCATTCTAGTGAGGGCCCAGTGTATGACATTTCTTCCACCCTTTGACATAACGTAGCTGCTGGAAAGTCAAAAGCTGAAGCAGACCTCTCCTGACATGGTTTAGGTCTTTAGCCCAATTTGCATGCACAACCATGGTACGTGTGGGCTCACGATAGACATCCAAGATGTTTAACCAAGTCAGGCCTTCACGGACATTCACAGCTTGATGTTGGTTGTCCAACTCTGTAGCCGCCAAAATATTTCAGCTGTAACCTTTCGATGACGAGAGTCGCAAAATACGCTCCAGAAAGTTGCCACGCTGCAGCGCAAAGGGATTCTCCGGATCACTGCTTACTGAAATGCAGACCAACGAGCTTCTGCTGCCACGCCGGACCAGTGTCATCATGCTCCCAGCGGCCTGGCATCGGCTAAAGCGGGACTAAGACACTTTCAGTGGGCAGAAGCGCTCCTCCCTGTGGTTCGCATGGCTCTGACTGAAGGGGTTAAGCATGCGTGTTGCAATACTGAGGCAGGGCAAGGTGCCAGTCTCCACGTGGAATTACAGGCTTCAGAGTGCCCATCAAATGCTTAATGTTTGAAGCTTATTTAGTTACAGGAAGATCATTTTTAAGTGTCCCTTCATGAGGGAGAAGCGATGTTAAAACTCTTCCCACCTGCCTGCACCCAAAGGACCACGCCAATTTTATTTCCATTTTGAAAACCCTGGCTCGTGAGTCAACTCTCTGGCCCCACCCCCAAAAGTGAACTTGAAAGATATATATATATATATATGGAGATATACCTATCTCAGAGCTGGAAGGGACCCCGAAGGGTCATTGAGTCCAGCCCCCTGCCTTCACTAGCAGGACCAATTTTGCCCCAGATCCCTAAGTGGCCCCCTCAAGGATTGAACTCACAACCCTGGGTTTAGTAGGCCAATGCTCAAACCACTGAGCTATCCCTGGGGGTCATGGTGCAAATACCGGCCGAGTCCAAGTGTAAACACCCTTGTGATCCTGAGCATTGAGAGGACACCGCTCAAGCAGGACGCACTTCTGACATTTTTCTATGCTAGGTAAATCTCCGGACCCGATTTCAGTGCCAGTGGAATATTGTACGTTCTGCAGTTACAGCTCATTTCTCAGAGTTAACACTTTGCATAAGACCTGAATTGCCCCTGGAGACGGACTCAAAGAAAACACTCACTGGCTCTGAGCAACCATCACTGTTCTCGATAACATTGGCATCCCCGGCAGCTTTTCCTATTTCTCTCTCAAGAGATGCCAGTGACTCTTGGGCCTGTAGGGAAAAACAGAGGCAGCAATTAAAGGATGGAAAGCAAACCACCTGTCTAACCGCTAATGTTAGACACACAGGAAATAAGTGTTCTGGAGGAAATCTGTTTTATGTCATGTTCGCTCAGGGGACCACGCCATTCATTGAGATTGACACGGTCTTCTTACAATCAGGTATTTTGCATGTCAGGCTGGCTACACGTGAAAGTTATGCTAGTGGGGAATTTTAATAGTCTTGTGTCAAGATTAGGAAAAAAGTTCAACAGCAGATAGTTTAATGTGAAAGACTAACTTGAATAAGCATCTGAAACCCAGTTCATGTATCTGCCATTTATGTAGAATACAATAAAAATCCTCTAGGATGGAGTGACTTTATTGCTGTTACTGTGGGAATTAATCAACACAGTCAGCCCATACATTATGGTTACTGCACCATCACTTGCTTTGGTATTCTTGCACCTTAGAAAGTGTTAAATAAGGCCACGGATATCTTTTTAATGTATCCCTGTCCCCAGAAAGCAGAGCTGCCGTAGTCTTTTGCCCTTCTCTCCAATTGCTATGTCCACCCTGCCAACAATGCTGGCTTGCAGACCTACCTCTACTAAAGACGTCTTCATCTGTCCAAACTAAAAGTCTGGTGTGTCTGATATCTCCTCAAGGATATCTGGCAGTCAGCTAAAGCTCAACAGAGCTTTCAATCTTCCCCACCCAGGCCTCCCTGCTTCTTCCTCTCAATCACTGGAACACCACCACCATCCTGCCTGTCACTCAGACTCACAACCTGGGTGCCATTGTCAACTCAGATCTCTAAGTTATCCTATCCGGGCAAGGTTTAAATCTTGCCAATTTTTTCTGCATAATGTCTCTAAGATACGGCCTTTCCTATCCATCCACTTAGCGAAAACTCCCGTCCAGGCTCTCATCTCGATTACTGCAACACACTTCTCTGCGACCTTGACAAACGCAAACCATTCTGAATGCTCCTGCAAAGATCAATTTCCTAGCCCGTCATTTTGATCATGGGACCCCTCTCTTTGCACCCCTCCACTGGTTCTACCTTCTCTATCACAGCAAATCTAAGCTACTGGTCTTCGTTTTCAAGGCCTATCATTCACTATCAAGATGTTGACCCCAGCCGCCGTCACCCACTTGTTCAATTTTCAAACAAGCACCTTTGTGCTTTTGCCCACGCTGCTGCTCCTCACTCTTGGGAGAAGCTCCCCACAAACATCTGCAAAGCTACCTCATCAGGGTCTTTCAAAACCCTCCTTAGAACACACTATTTCCATGATGCCTACAAAAAAAACCTAACAGTTTGGCTCTGGTGCAATGAGACCACTGCCGTCCATGCTCACCTACAAGGTCTCATTGATGCCTTGAACTCCCGTCTGTCTGTCTGTACCAATCTATTGTCTCTTGTCTGAAATTGTAAGCTCTTTGGGGCAGGGACCATCTCTTTGTTCTGTTTGTACAGCACTCAGCACAGAGGGGTCCTGGTGCAAGGCTGGGGCTACTGTAATCCAAATCATCATCTACAACCCTCAGAGTAGCTAGAGAGAACACACACAACTTTAAATGTTACTGAGTAGAGCTGATCTTTACATCAGGATCTCAGTGGAACACACTGGCGTGTCATATGAAACTCTTCCCAAGATTAAAAGACTGGCCTTACAACTGGAAAAGCTCCTTCAGCAAAACAAGAGGAAGAGCAAGAGTGTTATATCCATGTGGACTTGGGAAATAAGGGCTAGAACCTGCCCTATGCTAGTGCACTCTGCTTTCGCACTTCTCCCGCAGCACTGAAGGGCATTAAAGCTGCCCCTAAATGAGAAGCTACGGGTTCCCTCAGCATGGGAGAGACACACAACCGGCCTCATGCAAACCCATCTCATCCTCCAAGCAGAACAGGAGCGACAGTGGGGCAGTTGGAGCGCACTGCGCTCCAGTAATCCCAGGCCTTTGCAACAACCTCTGTGGAGAAGTTACACACCAACACAATCTAAAGCAAACAGCCAGCCAGCCCCAGGACTGAGAGTGACAGAAAAGTGGCACCGAGTTAAGCTTCCTCAAATCCAAGTATTGATCCCCTCCATGTGAGATCAATTTATATATTGATTAGCAACATCAGCGTTTCTCACCCATCTTAGGTTATCCTCCCTGCAAAACACATGTTGCAACAATTGCTCTTAAAGAATCACTGATCTCAGGCAGCTATTTTTCTTTTCTAGATCTTGTAACATTATAGGGCCTATTCCAGCGATAAACAGGCATACATATACCAAGTGTAACTCATTACTGCTAATGGTTACTGTTAAGTGCATATCTATTACATTTGCATCAGCATGAATGCTAATGAACAGAACACAGTTTTAAGCAGAACAATCATTGGCTATACAGCTTTTCAGTAGTTTCCTTCTGACCCTGTTCTATTCTCAAGTAAGCAGATATGTATCTTAGTCAGATAGTGCGTCTGCTCTCCAAGGCCATATACAGTACCACTGTCTGGAAATCAGAATTCGGGCCCTAGAATTTACAATCCCACTCCACAAACATTCAGGTCACAATTTTATAGTCAGCCTGTATTTTAGCACAACGGAACTATAGATGTTATTAGTGCCTGGTTCAAAAAAAAAAAAAAAAAAATCAAGCTTTTATAATACCTTAATCTGCATCTATTAAATAGCTCCCCTTACCTTAGGCAAGTCGCCAGCTACTGTCTGCCTCTCACTTTGATCCATTTTAAGTTTTGCTAGCGTATCATTTAACTGTGTTTTCAGCTGTAAAATAGAAAGAAAAAGAGTAAGGCTCTTTTTTAATTAGTATCCTTCTTGGATTAATCCAGTGCATCATTGATTGCAGAAGGAAAAAAAATGACTAACAATTACTACACTCAGGGGATTAGTCAACATGTGCTACAACATTTACAAGGAGAGCCAAGGAAGAGATTCAAATCTGTAAAGTTAAATGAAAGGAACAAAAGCTACAGAGAGAGAGTAGGGGTTATAGTCAGTGTGACAACCGCATATGGTTTCAACTTCAAGCTACACTGCCAGTAAGAAAAGTTGATACCAAAAAAGGTTGATGTTTGACTTAATTCACAGCAAACATCCAACACTTAAGGATACTGCCACAATATATTACTAGCTCCGATCAAACTGTCCCCTCTCTACTAAACTTTGCTGTGCAAGATACTGCAGATTGTCTCTGTC
Organism: Platysternon megacephalum; assembly: GCA_003942145.1. Lineage (NCBI taxonomy): Eukaryota > Metazoa > Chordata > Testudines > Platysternidae > Platysternon > Platysternon megacephalum. Next base: position 1,965,827 of record QXTE01000114.1, on the reverse strand, counting down.
ATCGTAGCATAGCTCCTACTCTTTACAAGGATGTTCACTCCACCAGCATACTAATGTCGTGTCTAATGGTGTATCACCATCTATAAGAGATTAAAATGTTCATTGTGTTTAGACTTTACTATTTAGACCACTAAGCTGTTTCAGTCGAGGAGAATGATTTCTTTGTGTTGGCTGCACCGAAATACAACCTCTGAAGAATGATTGTAATTTTAAGTATATCCTTTTATTATTTGTATTGCTCTTTGACATGCATGTCAACTCCTCCAGGACTGCGGCTGCAACACTTAATGCACGATCCTCAAAGGGGCAAGTTCACTAGAAGCCTTGAAGTGCTGCTTTGGTGGATTCCTGGTCATGCAGCACGTTGTGCTATTGCTCACTCTTCTTGGGAACCAGCAGGGGATTAAAAAGAACAATAAGGGTGCTCCAAATGCAGAATTCTTGAGCATTTCACTCTCTCTTCCCAGGAGCGCCGCCAGCTTTTCCGGCACCCTAAGCGGCGGAAGGTCCCGCCCCCGAAATGCTGCCCCCAACAGCGGCGGCGGAAGGTCCCGCCCCCAAAATTCCACGGACGGCCGGGGCGCCAGCGCCTCCCAAATAGTAGCACCCTAGGCGACCGCCTAGGTCGCCTAATGGGTTGCGCCGGCCCTGTCTCTTCCTCAAACTCTTGCCTGGTGCAAACCCATCCAAACGGGAGAATATTCCTGTATGTTTTGTATGTGAGAAGTACAGTCTGTTTGCTACCTCATCGCACAGGAACAAGCAGCAGGGAAAGTGACGGGATGATAACGTCCCTACAGACTTCACCAAGCCAGCACCTTTGATCTGTAGTTGTTCGGCTCAGGGCCGGCTCCAGGCACCAGCGAAGGAAGCAGGTGCTTGGGGCGGCCAATGGAAAGGGGCGGCACGTCCAGGTCTTCCGCGGCAATTCGGCGGCAGGTCCCTCAGTGCCTCTCAGAGCGAAGGACCCGCCGCAGAATTGCCGCCGATCGCGGCTTTATCTTTTCTTTTTTTTTTCCCCGCTTCACTGCTTGAGGCGGCAAAAATGCTGGAGCCGGCCCTGGTTCAGCTACCTTGCTAAGAAGCTGGGATTTTTAACAGTCACAGCTGTAGACTGAGGGGTGAACTTTGCCGGTGATATTCAAACAGACGGGCAGAGCTGTGACTGCGCATCCCTGAGTGTGTGTGTCAGCCCTGTTAAACACATGCATTTCTTTAAGCAAAGGCAATGTTCATTTTTTAAGGTCTGTTTCCTTCGGACATTAGGCAGTTTGCACAGCAATAAAGTAAATTTTTGCTCTCCGGGGGTTGCAGTTATCAAAGTGGTTCTTACAAGCCAGGATTGGAAGGTAAGCCCACAGAGAGGGCACTGCACCTGTAACATCAGGTAATCAGAAACCTCCCAGAGTATTCAGAGTGGTGACACCAGCATGGGGAGGTAACAGCTGAGAGCTGGAAGAACGTCTGCATGCTAGCGACAATCCCACTTCACTTCTAGAACTACTAATCTCAAGTAGGTTTGGGTTTTTTAAACTTGAGAAGGCTTACCCCAGACCAGCTTTGCATCTGTTAGGGCTGGTCAGCATGATACTGCAATCCAGCTTGGGGAAATTAATGCTGGGTTTACCATCCTAGCAAACACTCAAAACAGGCATGGAGACTAGGAGTGGGGAGAACTCTCCGGGATTCTGGCTTGGAAGGCACAAAGCAAGCTCTGCTCACACACAGGCACATTAAGGCATCATCCATTCTCAGAGCTCAAACGCCAGCCCCCCTGTGAAACGACGGGGAGTTAGAAAGGTATCTGAGTTGGATTAACCTTCACACTGGAAAATATGTATATGGAGCAGCAGGCCAGACCTGGGTTCATCCAGCTCCACTTTGAAAAACCTACCGGTGGCAGCATTAGTTATCAGGCTGTCTCCAGAATCAAAATGCCGCCTGGTGCACATTTGTATGCCAATACCCAGAACAACCACTCAGCTATTTCAGAGCAGCGATAAGTGACTGAGCAATGGGAACAAAACCAGAGAAGTTTGGGCTGATTCGTATATGCAGAGTTCTTTCCTCTGTGCTTTTACAACTCAAATTATGATGGGTGCTCCGCACGCTTCTCCTTCGTGTTTATGTGTAGTGGTTGTGTTCTAGATATCTTTGGAAGAAAGCCCAAGGTGGATTTTCTACGTTAGGTTGATTGGCACACACACACATTTTTGGTAATTCAAACGTGTCCTACATGCAGCTACACTTGTTTGTCTACATTACATGAAACACTGATCCTGAAAAAGCTCATTGAAGTATGAAAATATCTTAAGGCTTAAGACTTTTCTAAAGAACCAGTCATGCTAGAGTTAGGAGCAGAGAAAGACAAATTGTAGAAGTCATAATACAAAAATGATACTGCAATGGACAAAAACACCAAGCTGAAGAGGTTAGCAGACAGACAGGATTTGGAATGGTTTCTCCATAGAAGCATAATGTGAGCCCACTGCAGAACACGTTTCTTACCAAATTTAACTCTTCATTCTGTCTTACTGCTTCAGAATATGAATCATCAAGTTTTTTCTGCAATTCAGTCAACAGATCTTTGAGCTGAAATGAAGTTTAGAGTTTTTAGGATTTGTCTCCTTAGGATGCCTGTTTGTCTTCTGCTCTGTTATTAGTGTGTCCATCTACCCAAAAGTCACAAGCACCAACTCCTCAACTCTGACAGTTAAGGGTTCCATCATTATGCCAACTGACTTATTACCATAGAAAAGCAAAAGGAACGTTGTTTTGTCAGTTCTGTTTACCTCTCTGACTTCTGAAACGTAAGTGGATCGCTCTATTTCTGCCTTTTCTAGTTCGCTTTCCAAATGTTCTCTCTCTCTTTTAAGCTAGAAACAAAAAAACAGAGTTAACATAGAGTTTCCGATGGCTTCCTTTCATTGTTATTTTTTTCTTAAACATTACTGTTGAATATAAAATAATTATTTATCTTCTCAAACCTTGCAGCTGGCACAGGTTGGCCATTTAAATTCAGTTTTGCCTAAGATTTATTTGAACTTTGAACAAAAAAACTTCTAAAAAGTGTTTGCCTGAATTTCGGCTCTCAAGACTAAAGTTAGGAGGCTCCATAAGAGACCTCATTTCTGCAAGTGGGGAGCACCCAGTAGCTCCCACTAACTTGAACACTTATGGAAATCGGGCCATTTATGGAGGCACCTAAATCTAGTCTTAGGAGCCAAACATCAGGCACCCACTTTTTCAAAATCTTCACCAAAAGGTTTTAGAGCTGAATCTGCAATGCAGCTTAAATCGACAATACAAAACTGTTCTACTTGCATTAAATAGTTCCCAAAAAGGTTTCAAATGTAAGAAGTGACTTAAGTTTTAGATATTATCGAACGGAAAGCTTCAAAGGGATAAAATATTTAAACGTACAGTTTCAGCTTCTTTGATTTCTTCCTTTAATCTCTCAATTTCATGCTCCAATGAACCGACTGAAGAGCACATCTGCGGTTTTCAATACAGATGAATACACAATTTAAGGTTATCAGAGATCTATCACAGCCACAGTAATTCATCTAAAAACAGAATCTTGGTACAGTAAACATTTTGTAAAACAGTCCAAGTCTTGGGTACATTAAGGGGCCTCCCCTCCCACTCTCTCAAATACCACCTCCCCTCCGCATCACAATACAAGGAATCCTCTGCCTGAGATATTTAGATCCCAAACAAAAGACTCATTAGACAAGTACTAAACCAGCCCTCTATTATTCATACTAAGGCAAATGTCCTTCATGTTTGCTTGATAGGGAAGATGGTGTCCATTCATAAATTATAAATAGCTAAACCCAGCAGAGTTAGCCATATTAAAAATCTGTATTATGACAGCAGATGGTAGTGCATCTATAGTTAAAGACACGTCAGCCTGTTACAAATCTCTTAAACAAGAGGTTTATAATTCAGCTCTACACATTTGCTCCAGGTTGATACCCTGGGTTTCAAATCCTCAGCCTAGAAGTAGTTTAGAAAGAATTTCTTTTTGAAAAATTGGTTTGACCTATTTTAATTCTGGGGTAGGGAAGGAAGCGTATAAGAGTTACAAGCCTCTTTTCTGCTGCTCGTGCTATAAATGGATCCTTTTCTAAAGGAAGGAAGCTTGCAGCTGATTTTTCAGTCATGTTTTAACAGCTTCAGAGAAATGGTTATGAATTGACTGTAGCTAAACCTTGACACAACCACCCGGCTCTGTATACACTGATGGATCATTGTCTTCATAATCCGAATTGCCAGTGAGAAAATAGAAGACTGAAAGAAGTATGGACAGTGATTTACTGGGGCAGAAGAATTCAGACTCTAGGGCAGGGGTTGGCAACCTTTCAGAAGTGGTGTGCCGAGTCTTCATTTATTCACTCTAATTTAAGGTTTCGCGTGCCAGTCATACATTTTAACCTTTTTAGAAGGTCTTTTTCTATAAGTCTATAATATATAACTAAACTATTGTTGTATGTAAAGTAAATAAGGTTTCAAAATGTTTAAGACGCTTCATTTAAAATTAAATTAAAATGCAGAGTCCCCCGGACCGGTGTCCAGGACCCGGGCAGTGTGAGTGCCACTGAAAATCAGCTCGTGTGCCGCCTTTGGCACACGTGCCATAGGTTGCCTACCCCTGCTCTAGGGCATGTCAGTGGGACACTTGGAATTTGTTAGTTACAGCATTCTCAACTTCCTGTCCTATCTGCTATGCCATGTTTCTGTGCACTATTAAACAGTGGCCATCCCAGAAACAGCTGCATCACAGCAGCAGTGAAAGAAAGGAGTTCACTACCATTGTACATGTACTTTGTAAAATAATTTGAGTTCCTTTGGGATAAAAGGCAACAATATTTATTTTCTTTGTTTGTGCTTACTACTGTAAGGAACTGCCCCATAAATCTAAGGCACTTCGTAATGCCTTAAGTGTGTAGAGGTCTCTCTCCAAAGCAGGGATGATCTTACACACAGTATCACAATGCGTCAAGGCAAGCCCTTGATGTTACAGTGAGAGATGCTGGGTATTTTATTACATTGATTACAGACTGATTTAATGTTACATATAAACAGTGGTTAGGAAGTCACCTAACAAATGAGGTTTGCAAAATATTCTAGTGTTAGTCTGAACCACACACAAAATAGCCAAAAGAAATGAAAAAAGGCTCAGGAGACAGATCTTTATAAATACCTGTCTAAGTTCCTTCTGTGACTCTTCAATTTTTATTTTCCATTTGCTCTCCTCCTCTTCCACACTCCTCTGTAGTCTTTGTAAAATCCCCTCCTAACACAGAATTTTAGTTAATTTCATGATAGGAAGACTGGCAGTTTGCAGTGTCATTGGGTGAAAGTGACATGGTTCCCTACCGTCTCTGCAAGGACTGCCTTGTACTTCTCACACTCCAGCTGTAACATTATATGCATTTCCTCAGCCTCCTTCAGCTTCTGCTCCATAGCCTATGCGGGAAGGGGGGGGGAGAAGAGAGAGAAAGCCCACAGATTTTACATCAATTGACACACATTTATGTTCTATAATTAATCATCTTAATGTAACTATCAAGCCCTATGTTATACACAGTTACAGGACTTCATTCTACAACAGCATGGAAAGGGAAATCTTCACATGACATCAGGTACAACATTCAACTAAGGCTCTTCCTATGTGTCTTTAACCTTTGTAATTATAAATGAGTGTGGTGCTATTGAAAACAAGAGGTAAGCCTCACGTGCTCTAACAGTACAGATCTAACGGAAGGGTTTTTAATATACCACGGAGTCTGGGAATGCTGTGCCAGGCATATGAACGAATACTGGTTTTAGCAGCATGCAACTGCACGCTGCATAAAGTGTTCCAGCGCACTGGGTTATAACGAAGTGTTTTGTAGATGTCTGACTTAAGTTAATCAAGAGCTAGAAACGTGAGCAGTTTTCTCTAAAAACAGAGGACGAGTAACAGCTGGTGCTGTGTTTCAGCACGTCACCGACAGCGAGACTCAATGTTTATTAATGTCACGACACTGCGGCAGCAGTGGAGGGGGAGGGGAAGTTTAACTGGAAGCCACTAAAGAACGGTTCACCTGCTGTTCAGTCACTGTGACCCTCCGAGGCTTGCTGTCCGCACAAATTCCACGTGTCCCGTGTGTGAAATCAGATTATTTTGGCCAGCAGTGTCCGTTGGAGCCCTAGATCGCCTCACACACCCCCAACCCCCACGCCAGGGCATAAAGGACCCAACTGTCACTCGACTCCTTCACCAATACGGGGTCCAGAAGATTGCACTAATTAACAGTAGCCCAGAAAAGCAGGCAGACACTGCTGGGGTTCAGTCTCCTTGCCACAGGGGGCAAGAAGGAAATGAGGGACATCACACATTCGGGTGAGTGGGATACAAGGAGACCTAGGGTTCAGGTGCGGCCCGAACAGACACCGATGACCAAAAGAATCTCGCACGCAGGTGGCGCGTTTGCTCCAATAATGGAATCCACATGGACAAGTTCTCAAAAGTACCACCAGTTCTTTTTACATCACTACGTAGCGTTGCTCTCACAATTTTGCAAGATTTTGTTTGCTTTTTTACAAATTGCTCAGATCCCTTCATTATGGATGGTTTGTTAATATCATTACGGATGTCAATTTTTACACAGCCTGTTATCGGATTTGAACCTCATAAGCAATTCACAAGTTTAAACAGATCTGTGCTACACACAGGGTACCTTACGCTATTTGTACTGACCTTAACCTCCTCTGACCCTGAGGCCTCTCGTAAATATTCTCTTGCCGTCTTTTCAAACCCATGTATCCATTCACTGTGACTCTGGTTAGGAAAAATGCATGTAATTAAAACCATTCACAATTTAAAATCTGAACAGGGAGCTTATTTTAGAAACACTTGTTTCCTACCTGAAATTATGGTGTGGATTTTCAACTCTCAGTGAGTGGGAATCTAATGCATAGCTCCTATCTGAAGGAGCTGCAGAGTCAGTTTTGTGCACAAACAAACCTGACAATTAGAGTCCCAGAGGGAGTGACACATTTCAAAATGGTAGTTTCCAAAGGAGTAGAGACTAAAAACTTGTGTATTTATGTCATCTGTAGATGCTAGGATGTTGCAACAGGTATTTCTGAGGACCTGGAGAGCATCATTTCTCAAGATCCCTGTACATGAAACTACGAGGAGTCCGGTGGCACCTTAAAGACTAACAGATTTATTTGGGCATAAGCTTTCGTGGGTAAAAACTCACTTCTTCAGATGCATGGAGTGAAAATTACAGATACAAGCATAAATATACTGGCACATGAAGAGAAGGGAGTTACCTTACAAGTGGAGAACCAGTGATGACAAGGCCAATTCAATCAGGATGGATGTGGTCCACTCTCAATAATTGATGAGGTGGTGTCCAATTATTCAATTACTGATTGAATTGGCCTTGTTTTTACCCACGAAAGCTTATTCCCAAATAAATCTGTTAGTCTTTAAGGTGCCACCAGACTCCTCGTTGTTTTTGTGGATACAGACTAACACGGCTACCCCCTGATACTTGTACATCAAACTGGCTATTGCCACATGGACACAAAGACCTCACCAGGAAGGTGGCTATGTAAGAGCATAGGCGCCAATTCCATTGGTGCTCCGGGGCTGGAGCACCCATGGGAGAAAAATGGTGGGTGCTGGTCGCCCACCGGAAGCCTCCCCGATCAGCACCTCCCCCTTGCCGGTGGCCCCACCGATCAGCACCTCACCCTACCAGTGCCTCCCGCCCGCCGCAATCAGTTGTTCAGGGCCATGTGCACTTGAGGGAGGGTGTAGAACAGGGTGGGAAGAGGCAGGGCAGAGCAGGGACAGGAAGAGGCAGGGTGGGGCTTTGGGGGAAGGGGTGGAGAGTGGGTGGGGCCTAGGGCAGAGCAGGGGTCAAGCACTCCCCAGCACAGTAGAAAGTCAGCACCTCTCTGTGTTAAGTGTTTATTTTAAATACTCCTAAGATTTTAAAACAAAATAGAGCCCCAGGCTTTGTGGCCTCAATTCCTCTCCCTCAACGCACTGAGGTTAACTCTCAGAATCAAGCACACTACTTTTTCGTACCTTTGAAGACATTCTGGACTCAAACCAGTTTCTTCGCTGGTTATAAAACTACTTTAGAAACAGTCTAAAAAAAGTCTGTTAATGAGAATGCTCAGCCCATGTGGGAAGTCAGGCCAGTAATGATTTATATTGTAGCAGAGCCTAAAAAGGCTCCAGTCAGATATTGAGGCCCACTGTGCTAGGCAGTAGACAAGTACCTGCCCTAAAAAGTTCTCAATCTTGGCAAATGTCAAGACATAACAGGTGGCTGACACAGATCCTGGGGAGGCAGCATGAGGCAACAGTAATATGACAATTTTTTTGCAGACTTGCTGTGTGCACCACGTGTCCAGCTGTTACCAGCTGGCAGGGTACGTAAAGAGTATGACAGGTTAGATGCAATGGAATACACATACTAGCTTATCTTACCACGTTGGAAGGAAGAGACACCTTGGGAAACAGTTTCTGCAGCAATTCTCTAGTTTCCACCTCCGCAGTCTCCAAGTATTGCTGCCTTTCCTGCATTGAGAGAGAATGGGTCTCATGAAGCAAGTAATAAATTTCATAGACATGGCAATATCCTTTTCTAGACCTAAAATCGCGCCTCTAAGCCAGGGCTTAGTTTTAGACTAACACAGGCTCCATTATTTCAAATATGGCCAAAATTTTTCTGAAACTGAATTGCTTCAGAACTTGGCCTTCACATTGTTTCTGATTTTGGGTTTTTATTTGCATAACATTCTGCTCCAATCTAAAGCATTCCTATGGAATTTTATAGGAGCGCTCAGTCACCCTGTCAGAACATGGACTAAACTGTGCAGAGAAAACGCATCCTCAGATTATGTACGGTTTCAGAGTAGCAGCCGTGTTAGTCTGTATCCGCAAAAAGAACAGGAGTACTTGTGGCACCTTAGAGACTAACAAATTTATTTGAGCATAAGCTTTCGTGGTGGGCTGTAGCCCACGAAAGCTTATGCTCAGATTATGTAGATACTTCAAATCAGTAATAAAAATTAAGTGATATTTTCATAGTAAAAAAATTAGGAATTGGAATGTAGAAAGAATCCACATTGGTTCTGATCAACTTTATCCTTTTTTTAAAAAAAAAAAAAGATCACCCCAACAAAAAACCCTAATTTATAATTAAAGGCAAAGAGGAAACTCTGTTAATGCACATTTGAACCAGGCCAAGAAAGCAATGTTATCTTTTCTAGATTTTATTTTACTATACTTAACGGGTAGCTCCTCCCTCCCACCGTCTCTCTCAGAGCTCTGGATGAAATGGAAAATTATTATTAGAGCTGGGTGAGATTCTATGTGTTTCCTTTGCCTTTTCTGTGTGTGTTTTACAATTTGTGGCAATATGAGCCCAATGACAAAACACAGTATTATTTTAGGGCACCTTAAATATTAAACAGGACCACCTATGAAATGTTTGGTTACCGTATTTGTAATAGATGGGTTTGTATGGACTTTTTGCCAGTCAGTTAACACACTCCTCTTTATTCAGGATCTTTGGATTTATTTTGAAACAAGGCAAGCTGTATCAACTGTGCTCAAGGGAAGCATTCCTCACTAATACAATTTATTTTTTTTAAAATTTGACTTATACATTACTGAGCCTCCTACTCTGCAGTTACTCAGACGAAAGTGACATCTGCAGCCTTAGTCGTTTGGGATCCAGTGTCAGAGACAGATGGGAGAGACACGAGGCCGTGAAGCTACGCGGTTAAATTTAATGTTAGCTTTCAGCAATAAAGGCTTCACCGAAAGAAGCAAATGCCAGTTTCATCAAAAATCTTCAGATTAAGAAAGAGCAATTAAATGTAGTGAGAAGCAGCTACATAAGCCTATTTCTCAGAATGCTGGGCTGAGCTAAGAGCATGCAGCTTTCTTTTGAAACATCTTTGAGATTCAGTCTTATTTTCCCCTTCCTCTGGCTAGCTGACCCGCCCCCCAAACACACTTTTCTTTTCTTTTTTTAAAATAAAGCAGCAGCACTTCTACTATTTTGACATTTCAGGACTTTCAGTCCAAGTTTCTTTTCAGAACAACCCATTCACAATTCCATGATTTCACTCTGAACATGTGTTTCAGTGGGAGTTTGAGCTTCCCATTCTTTCAGGAATATGAATTTCCCACTAAATTGGGGGGGCACGATTTTTATCAAGGTTTTTGAAAATAATCCAGTTGTTCCTATTCATTAGGCAATAGGCTCATTCAGCCTGACACCAAAGAGAAAGGCCACTGACCACTGAAAGCAGTTCAGGCGTAAGGGTTAGGGTCTGGCTTTTGACAGTTCACCACGAGGATAATGATTCTAACAATTATGCAAACAAAAACAAATCAGCATGCCCACAAATCAAGAAAAATAAAAGTAATTTAAGACAGGTAGAAGCAGAGGTGAAAGTATATGAAAGCTCATTCAGAACAGACTATTTAAATTGCAGTAAAAGTTAAATGCCTCAATTTGAATTAAAAAACCAGCTGCAGATTTGTTTCTAGTTTAATGCATTGTTTCTACCAGTTAACATTACAACCTTGGCAGTCTTGTTCACTTTGTCCTGCAGCAATTTTTCAGTTGATGCCAATGCTTCCATTGCTTTCCAGTTTTTCTCCCGAAGGTCCTAATCATTTTTAGAAAGAATGATTTCAGTTCATCCAATATTCAAACTGTTTCTGCTTTTACTTCAGAGGTATATTTTGCATTACACTCAGTAATTTGCATTTAAATGCTGGTTACTGCAAGATGATTTTGCTGAATAAGATGACGTACACTAGCAAAAACAAGTGTGATGTTTAAGAGTTTGAATGAAGAAAGAAAAATGCCAATTTCCCACACATACACCCACCCATGTATTCAGAATTGTCCCAGTTGTTATTTTACTACAAGCATATTATTACTGGGCTAACAACCCTGCACTTTGACTGCACTTGTGAGAAGAAAGAGGAAAGTACTCAGAAGTGAGGAACATAGACACCAAACCACAGATTACAAAACAGAGCTTAGGCATGTGGAGCTGCATTATCTAGAATGACCCTAAATACACATGGAAGTGTATATGCTTAAATCCCAATCCTGCAATAGGATCCCCGCAGGTAGATCCTTGCACCCAAGCATGGGATCAGGGCCTCGATTTGCATTATTACACAAAACTCATCCTCACTATACGGGATTTAAGAGACCCCAGCTTCATTTCTAACCCACCCCTTTTAATTTTTTAAGTTTTGCCAGAGTGATGAGCACATTCCCAATCTGCCCGTGAATGACACAGTAATTTGCTGTGCTCCTACTTCTTTCTTGGCAAGGTCGTCAAACATGTTCGCCACAAGGTAGATCATATTTCAGAGTTTGGAGTCTGAGGTAATTAGTTAACTCAATTTGAAGATAAAATATTGCACCTCCATTATCTGGAAAGGGTTGCTGGGTTGGGAAGAAAGACTGCTGGTACTTGGGAACTTGCCTTTTCCAGCCTTCAAAACTAACAGTAAGTCCTTGGCAAACTACTGATTAGACTGCTGCATTTTTAGTTACTAAACAAAAAGCATGAAGTCCAAACATACACTCAACATTTCTGCATCACCACTTCTGTCGCCTGAATATCCAACAGCAATGTAGTTGTTACAGAAGAGCAAGCACGTCCCAGATAAATTGTGGAGTGGAGTGAACCTAAAGGCGTGGTCTCCCATTAGCCTTAACTGGAGTTGCGGGTGCAGTGAAGGGGGCACGTACACCTGGCATTCCACAGAATATGAGCCAGGTATACAAGAGACAAGGTCAATTTACTTTCCCATGCTGACTATTCTTTGAGAACACATGTTCATTGGTCAACTCCCCACCATTTCTGGTTTTGCTTTGAAGCTATGTTGGTGCTCACCATAGATAAGCTAGCAAGTTCTCTTCTTAGCATTTTCTTGTATTACAGGTGTCCCCTTTACATCAGGCAGCCAGAATTTTCTTGACTCATGTGCCTTAGAGATTCTTACACGCTGTTTTGCTTTATAAATAGGTTTGATCTGTTGGATTTGTCAATGATTACATATTCATTTTCTCCTATTAAGACACCCATTGCATCCATGGGCTCCAGACTCCTGTTGTCCAGCCTGGCGCAGATTATGCATGTTGTGGAAGCAATGCAGTAGGTTAATGCGTGAGAAGAGATGAGTGCAAGCATCACTTTGTTTCGCCCATCAGCTGATGACCGGAGCGCTGCCATGGCTGCAGTAGAAGGGACACTTGCTGCCCTTCACCTTTCACTGTAAGAACTGGGATTATACATTTTTAGAAGTGAGGGAAGCCGGATGTGAGTCATGACGGTATTATTTTTCTGTGCTGTCCAACACACAAATCAGATAACGACAACCGTCTTTTTCCCCAGTGAGACTCTAAGTTTGACAGTACGGTTAACCACGTTAAATTTAAGTTTATGAGAATGTCAACAGATCTTGCTCTCCAGCAATTTCACCTTCCCCAGTGGTTAAGAGAATGTACAAAGATTTAATAGCAAAACTCAAGTGTTTGGCAAATTAAGGGATTCTTAGGGTAGCTGTTCCCAAGGGAGAAAGGAAGTGAGCACACAACCTGGTACAGGGCTATAGAACAGGGGTTGTTTTCATGGCAGCAGAATATTGGGCACTGTTTAGTTTTGCGCACACAGAAATACCCCCTTGAGTTTTTGAAGAATTTACTTACATTGTTCTTTTTCCTCTGTTGCTCAACAGCATTTTTCAGGGAGCCTAGCTCATTTCGGAGACTGGTGATTTCGGTCTCTTTCCCTGCAATACTGAATTAGCAGAACAGTCAGTCACAAATCTTCACATGCAAGATACTTAGAGTGAAATATTGAGATTTTCTCCTTCTCCCACTTTGCTTGTGGTGAAGGCAGATTAATGTGGCCTGCATGCAAAACGGGGCAGTTTTGGAGAGATCCACCCATCTTGCACAGAGTCACGATCATGCAGTACTCATTGAACAAGTGTGCGCAATTTCAAACACCTAGTCCTCATCTGAAAGGTCTTGCATAATTGTGCCATTACATCTTTGTTCGTAGTCCTCCTCTTGCTTCCAATGCTTTTGTCTTACTGCTCATTTTAGTCCATCCCCTCCCGCCCCCCCAGCACTTAATCAGACTGCCCCTCTCTTTGGGCCAGCACCCCTCTCTCATTGCCTGCCAGACTCCTTTCTTCAAATCACTCCTCAAAACCCATTTCTTCCAGAAACCCTTTTCAACAGCTCACCCTTAGTTATCTACTCCCTCCGCTTCCGCAAGGGATGTTTTACTTCCTGTCTATTTTAGATTGCAGGCTCTCTGGAGTAGGGAGCATGTCTGTCTGGATCCATAGAACCCAGTGCGAGGTATTCAGCAGTATTTAAGTGATTGTAAACCAAGCAGAGAAAAAAAATGTGGCACATTTTAATGCATGAGAACGAGAGCAAGAGACCATTACACACTGTAAGCAAGCACTGCATAACCTTTCACACAATTCTTTCGGCATGCTTCACTTCTAGCTTGTAATACCCTGTCATTCCTGAGCTTTTCCTCAAGATGATATTTAGGCCAGCCAGGCAATTTCATGACATGCACAAGAATTCACTGGGAAGCAAAGATCTAAAAATTCACTTTGCTTGGAACCTTAAATGAATGTTCATCTCAGCCACCAGAAGGGTAAGGCTAGCCCATTAACCTTGAGCGTATTTAAATTTAAACTCTAAGAAATGGCTTGCTTCCACTGTGCCCTCAACATAGAATATGAGAGATTCAGGGTTTGCAAAACACCTGAGCTAGCGATTGCGATTCGGAGTTACATCTGTGAAGCTCCAATTTACCAGACACCTAACTTATTACGGTCATTTCTCACTCACATGCCTGATGCTTTTGAAAACCATTTGGTTTGTAGTAGGTATGAGTTTTCAGTGCAATAATGGAAGTCACGTGTATTAAAAAACAATGACCAGCAATACTTACACTTGCAGCAGCTCGTCGCTTTGGACAGCCAGAGACGCCTACAAACAGATCAGAAATATATTAAAACGGATTAACAGTAGCTGGGAGTGCTGTCGAGGAGGTGCCTTGCTTTGCTCACCAGCGCTCCCTGCCAGATCAAGCAGCAACATTAGCAGCCTCCTGTCCAGTCTTTTCTGGCCAGAAGGTTGGTGACTGCAACACGTGACCTGAAGGGTAGTGAATGCGAAGCAGGGGAGCAATGTGGCGGGGTAATCAAGACTGCAGCACGGATGCAGACCCACAAAATAAGGGGGAGAGTAGGGACAGAGGGACCAGATATGCAGCAACTGGGAAACAGTTACAAATTCCCCTAACGTGTCTTTAAATTGTTCCAGGATTGGGGCAGCTGATAAAGAATGGGGATTAGCCTGCTGTGCATACTCACAGCAATGAGCCCCATCAATGTCAGTTATCAAAGTCAAAGTGGGAGCCGTACCTGCTGACAAGTCTCTTGCTTTAATTCTTGGATTTGCACTTTAAACAAGTCGTTTTCTTTTCGTGCCTCCTGTATAAATAAAGAGAAGCGATGACATTATCTTCACACCCGTGCACTCCTGTTTACCACCCAGGACACTAGTGCATAGGACGCCTATTCCCCATTAACATCTCACCTGTAACTGTTTTCCTTTGTTTGTAAGTTCTCTCCCCCTTTCTTCTAACACAGCCTCCATCTTCTTCACCTCTTCTTCCTTCTCTTTCAATCTGTGACGTTCATTCAGGAAATCAAAAAGTGCATTGATTAAAAAATAAGCATCACTCTGGATAAGAGAGTTTGATGCTCTAGAGATGGCTAGCTTCACAACAGTCAAGAAATTAAGCCTGTACATTTACAGCATATACACGACATAAGATGCTGCCAAGCAAGGTCAATCCGCAGGGACCACCACAGCACGAAGTAGTCTCCACATACAAGCAATCTATGATCTCTGTGCCAAGAAAGCCAAAAATAGCACCAGCTGTGATACTGCAGATACCTGCCCACTAAGAACTGGCCTGAAGCTATTGAATCATTTTCACATGTCACTAAACAGCAAATTCATTTAGTCACCATCAACGTACATAACATTCAAACCAGAAACAGGGGAAAGGTTACAAATCCCCCTCCAGCTAGCTCCCTAGAAGAATTAAACCTGGCTTCTGTGATTTCAACCTGGAATCCCAGGTTTGGCCCAGAAGTAGCTAGAGTGTCACCTGAGGCACATGGCCAGGGACAATGTTTCAAGACTGTGGAAGGCGATTCCATCTCTCTTTTATTGGGCTGAACGGGCGTGGGACATTACCCAGCGTTGTGGTGGATTCTCCATCACTGTCAATACGGGCCTGTGTTATAGGTGGGCGGACTACATGTTCACAGTGGTCCCGTCCGGCTTTATAATCTATGAATTGTCTCTCTGAGAAGCACACTAAGCTAGCTGAATCTAAAGACGTTTCAAGCAACTCTCTTTATGAAACACCAAATACACGCATCCATTCTCTCTCTTCACGTTGGATAGTGTTGTCACACTAACGGTTAGCATGAAAGCAAGACGACAATGGAAAATGTAACTTTACAAATCAAGTGGTAGAGTGCTTCAGGAGTCCTGTGCAGGTAAATCAGCCATCTGTACCTCTTGCTGCCTGAGTGGGTACTTCTAAAGAGCCCGTAGTAGCAAGTGGATCTCAGAACCCAAGGTCCAATTTAAAAGTGCCGTGTCCACAGCTATTTTTAGCACGGTAGCGCAAGGCCAAGCCTGTCAACCTGCCCTTGAAGGCTCGCTGCCAGGGGCCGGGTAGACACACCCTTTGATGCCGTATAGACCCTGGCCACTTTGTCAACCATATGCTTAATGTCAAGGTAGATGGGGAGAGAACAGAATACCGAGAGTGCTGAACACATAAGAGCTCCTAGGCATGTGTTAAGAGTCTAGTGAAATTAAAGAAGCCTCTATGATCACTTCCTTTTGCTCTGTGTATGCACTGTGATGGAGCAAGGCCGGATGGCTACAGGAAAGTACTGAGGAATAGGTATATTAGCCCCAGGCTAAGCAAATCCCTAGTACCATGGGAACCAAAATGGCAGTTGCTCCAGGGTAATCAAGACACCTGGGGCCAATTAAGTACTTTCTAGAAGGCACTGGAGAGAGCTACATTGATTGGAGCACCTGCAGCCAATCAGGCCAGGCTAATCAGGGCACCTGGTATAAAAAGGGGAGCTCACTCCAGTCAGGGGAGGAGGAGCCAGAGGAAGGAAGTGCGTATGAGGAGCTGGGAGCCAGAAACACAAGGGACTAAGAACTGAGAGGGTGTACTACTGGAGGATTGAGGTAACACCATACAATCAAGCAGTATCAGACACCAGGAGGATCCTATGGTGAGGATAAAGAAGGTGTTTGAAGGAGGCTATGGGGAAGTAGCCCAGGGAGCTGTAGCAGTCAAGCAGCAGTTACAAGTAGCACTATAGAGACTGCTGCAATTCACAGGGCCCTGGGCTGGAACCCAGAGTAGAGGGCGGGCCGGGTTCCCCACAAGCCCCGCTACTCCTAATCAGACAGAGAAGGAGTTGATCCAGACTGTGGGTTTCATTCAAGGGGAAGACCACTGAGGGGAGGAAATCCGCCAATAAGCGCAGGACCTACTAGAGGAGAGGAGGAACTTTGTCACAACACATTAGTATTTAGTCAGGCCGGTGCACTTCCATCAGCACTAAAGCTTATTACAGCAAAGCACCTAAAAATTCCCACAATGAAGTCCCACACATTTCAATTTAAGATAAATCACAGCACAGAGACCCGAAAGCGCAGAAGAGGACACTTGAGAAGCTGCTAGGCATACTTACAAGATCTCCAGATCCTGGACTTGTGACACAGCAGATACCTATCAAACAGAAACATTCAGACCCATACTGACAGCACAGTAAACACCTTCAGTTTAACAGTGAACATTTACATCAGTCAGAGTAATGATACCTAGCTCTTATATAGCGCTTTTCATCAGTAGATCTCAAAGCACTTCACAAAGGGAACTACAGAGAATGAAGTGTCACTTTTCTAGGAAAGACCAAAGGTTTTTAGGTCAATTGAGTTTAAACATTTATATTGCTCCAAAACCGCATGACACCAAATTTTAAACAAAAAAACCCACAAAACCGATGTCAACTGGCACAAATCTAACTCAACCAGCCTCTACCACCTCCAGCCACCAGTGGGATAAATTACTCCCTGGCTACAGGACTGACTTAAGACAGAGTGTGTGTGTTTGGCACCACCTCTTGCCCTCAGAAAAATGAACCAAATTTCAGCACTGCAGAGTTCATTCATGCAGCAGCAACCTACCCTGAGATCATGCTGCATGCCAGCCCTTTGGTGCCCTATGCAGGGAACAAAGAGCAAAAACCCAGCCCATCACAACTTCTGTGATAAATCAAAGGGGAGAGGCACTCAGAGATTCCAGGCCAGGGCTTTAAGTGCACCCGGCAGATGGAGAGGGAGGGATAGCTCAGTGGTTTGAGCATTGGCCTGCTAAACCCAGGGTTGTGAGTTCAATCCTTGAGGGGCCATTTAGGGAACTGGGGTAAAAATCTGTCTGGGGATTGGTCCTGCTTTGAGCAGGGGGTTTGGACTAGATGACCTCCTCAGGTCCCTTCCAACCCTGATGTTCTATGATTCTATGCTCTGTCTTGTGTCTATGTCACGCTCACATCAGTCTTTCAGACAGGCAGTCTGCACTAGCTACAATTACCATGTGGGCTGCACACAGAACTCCAAGAAGTGCACACCACTTCAGTTCAGCCTCAAGGTGCCAAAAAGCAGATAAATGTGATAAAGTTCACAAACTTCAAAGGCTTCAGATCACTGCTACCACCACTATTGGTAAGAAACCCCTCGCTATTTTTGCGTTGGCTTAATCAACTCAAGCTAAACCACGACAAGCCATTGCAAATCGAAATAAGCATGTCCGCACAGCCTTTTGCACTGGTTTAACCAAGGGCTTGTCTACATATGGAGTTATTCCAGAATAGATATTGCACTTTAAATTCACACGCTACCGTAATACAAATTAACTTTCAAGTGTATACAAGTCCTAAATAGGTTTAAAATCACTAAGTTAAACCAGGGCCTGACCTTTCAAATGGGCCATAAGTAGAAGCAAAAAGCATTTGTCCAATTCAGAAGTGTGAAGGAGTGTACTACCCCTTTAAGGGTCAGCCTGGGGTGTAAACAAGGAGGCCCTGCCCCACCCTAGGGCTGGCTATTTCAACAGGAACAGGAAGCTGAACTAGAGAGGGGGAAGCGTATTGGAACTAGAAGCCATGCAGACAGCAGCAGGTGATGGTGGGTTTCCTCAGGCCCTAGGAGACCAACCTAACCAGAGGCTTTGTTCTGTAGACTTTAAGTTGGGAGCTCTGACCCAGGTGAGGTGAGGACCTATGAACTGTTTACTGAACTTGCTACGGTCCTGAAACCTTAGTAAAAGGAGAAATGCTATTTTGTTAGTGTGTGTGTTGGGCTCCTCCTTGCCCTGTGAAAGTGAATCTGTTAACTTCCCCTGATAGGGCAGTAAGGCAGGGTGCACCCACAATGCTGTACCGGGGATGGCCCACGCCTTTACAAAAACCCAAAGACGTTGCCAGACCATTCTGTTCTGGAACCCATACCTGCTGTAGCTGTTCCAAGTTCCGTTGCTCTAGCTCCTGAACTTTACTGGTTAAGTGGGTAATTGCATCTTGTTGACTCTTTGGATAGAAAAAGATTTAAGTGTCTGTAAATTCTGTATTCATAGTTATTGCATCAAACACCTTGCTGGACAATAAAAAAAAAAATAAAAATAAAATTACCTGCAATGATTCTCCTTTCTTAGCAATATCTTTCTCCTTCGCTTCCAAGAAGGCCTCCATAGTTTTCATCTGTTCTTCCTTTCCCTTCAACCTGTACCATTATGCACAAAAAGTGTTTTATCCATTTGAAAAAAACACAACTTTGCAGCAAGTGCATAACAAACAAGAGCAGGCTGCATGATCAAAGGCTCCACTGCAGTTTATGCCAGCTGAACAGGAGTATGAACACATCCATTTCACTCTGCTTTTGCAGGGAGCTTGAAAGGCGCACTGGATCAATGCTACAGCTCATTAAATCAAAGCAGACTGAAATTCTGCACCGATATACATTGCAATGATTCCATACACATTTCCCCTTGTCTCAAGATATTTCCCCGCTCCACATGAAAGGGGCTGAATGGATAGTCATGGAGATTTAAGTCGTATTTTTCCACATAAGTACAGAAAGGATACCAGTGTAAACGTCCCACATTGCCCTGCCAGCGTTTCTCAACTCTGACTTGGATGTAGCACCTGTCAAGTAGTTGGGTCTCTATGCCCACTGAACACCTGACAACCTGCTTGGCAATCTCAGCAAATAGCCCTACTATGGCAATGGCATTCGTAACAAGGATGCTTGTCCACTAATACCACTTGCTCATATCACACAGAATGGACATCAGAGAAGCTGAAATGTTCTTAAAACAAAATTTGAAGAAGGATGCCATAGAGCAGATTATATGCTTCTGTTATAGTAACAGTACTTACAGGTTCTGAAGGTCCTTGACTTGTGAAGTGATCGATACCTAAAGACAAACATTTGGTACTTAAATCACTCCTATAAGACTGGGCTATCCACATCAAAGTCCAGTATATACAGCTAAGTAAACAGGCAACTATTAAAATTAGTTTGGGGAGGAAGAATGGGAAAACAAGGCCATTAGAGATTGTTCAAAGGGTCACTGTCTAGTAGTTTAGGTCTGTAGGAAAGAGTTACAAAACTGAATGTTGTCATCATTTACACACTTTTCATAATGATTTAGCACACTCCCTGCAGTGTCAGAAATAGAAGCACTCCAGCACTGGGCCAGTGTACGAGAACCAGAGGCATAAACGGACCCTAAAGACATCTGTTTTGTTCCACTAGCCACCCTGAGGGACGTTCAAAACAGATCTCTTATTAATTTAGATCTGAATACAAGAGATTTTGAAATAGGATTTCCAGACTGCCACTGCCCCTTTAAGTCTCGGTTCAAAGAAGGATGCCAAACAGAGTATTTAATTTTTGTGGGTGGATGAAAGGGAGAGACAAAGCTTACCTGGAATATTTTTTCATTTGAATTCTATATCAAAACAGCAGACTCTAAGTCTACGGTCCATACTCCTAGCAAAAGACCTGGCAGGAATCACAATAGCTCAAAGCCCATTAACTCCAGTAGGTAGTACCCTGCTCCAGTGCTACATTAGAACCTGAATTATTTCCAAGGCCTTGTCTACAGCAGAGAAATGCATCATGCCAAGTAATGTTTGTTCCACTATAAAAACTCATGTCCATACCTGCAGGTGCGTCAAACAGTTTACAGGGGAACTAGTTGCTGTTTAGAGCAGACTGCGCTTCAGAGCTAGACAGTGTTGGGTCCTCAGTCATTTTGGTGCCAGTGTGGATTGACTAGCCAAAAGGGTTCAACTAGCGCTCTGCTAACGCTCCACAGTGCCCTGGTGGTTTCACAAAGTCTCCCACAATGCACTGCACGAGCACAGCTCTCACCTCCCGGAGCAGCACTTCAAGGAGGTGGTGTCCTATCTAGCTCTCATGAGACTGCAGCTGCATATATTGTGTTCAATTCTGGGCACGCTACCAGAGAATTAAGGGGAAAAAGCAGAGCAATCATCAAGACCAGGAGGGATTGCTTTAGGAGAAAAGATTAGACAGAAAAATTATGTATAACTTTGACGAAAACCCTCTAAATCAGGGGTTCTCAAATGGGGTGGTGACCCGTCAGGTTGTTACGTGGGGGTCATGAGCGGTCAGCCTCCACCACCAATCGCTGCTTCACCTCCAGCATTTAAAATAGTGTAACTTAAAAAATATATGTTTTTAATTTATAAGGTGGGGTTGCACTCAGAGTCTTGCTGTGTGAAAGGGGTCACCAAGACAAACGTTTGAGAACCACTGCTCTAAATATTTGAAGGGGATGAGCACAGACGAGAGGTAAGAGTAAGGGTAGTGCATCGAGGTACAACTAGGAACAACGGGGTGAAATCAAGAAAAATAAAGTATAGGCAAAATATCAAGCAACTTCCTGACAGCAAGATGGAGAAGACTGCCTGGACAACAGTATCCTAAATAGGGACAGTAGTCCCATTGTTTGGGACACTAGATAAACTAGGACATCGGACTTATTTTACCTCTTTGCTCCTGGTGGATGGAGTGAAAACTCACTCTGCAAAGACTTGTTTTCAAGTACTGGCTAAGGGAAGAGAATGGCTGGCATGTTTACCTGGAGAACAGAAATGCAGAGAGCACAGACCTTCTAGCTTTAGAGGGGATGGATAGGATTTGACAGGAGGAAAGTTTGGGCAAGAACCATTTTGACCCAGTAGCTTTGAGCTGGTAGAGCAGCTGATGCAGGACAGTAAGAGGAAGCTCCTTCATGGTTTGTAGTCAAAGGGAACAGAAGACTGAGGCACTAGAGGGTGCCAGGGCTCTACGAAACGAAGGGGTGTAACTGCTGGAACTAATTGTGCAGAGCTTTGAGCGACAGGAGTTCTCGCCAAGTCTCTCACTAGCAAGCACAGGACTCTGAGTATCTGTTATGGGGTCGCTGAGGAAGACGTCTGTTAGACTGTATCTTTATAGTTTTGTACCCTATAACCAAGGGCTTCATTTTGGTTTGTAGAGATTTTTACCAAAAAAATTCCCCCGTTTTACAAAAAGCCATTTTTTATTGAATTGCATCTGAATTTTGGGCCACTAAGGAACACGAAGAGACTGATGATGTTAAGAAAATCCAATACACTACATTAGGTAGACGTGTTTATGTTAAAAATAAGTAAGTCTAAGTGTTAATGCGAGACTGTCTGTTAAAGTAAGGCTGTGTAAGACACACACGTGTGCATACATGTACATCAGTGCTCAAATCCTAAATAAAGTGCCAGAATTCCCTAGACCTGACTCCCTGCTCTGGAAGGAAAGGTGTCATCTCGGGTAACCTGGGTAGAACCGAGGGGAACCCCAGAGACCCGTTTCCTTGCTCCAGGAGAGATGGCAGCTCGGTAACCTGGGCAGATCAGGTAACTGATCCACCATCTCTCCTTCCAGAGCGGGTCCGGAAGCAGAAGGGGTAAAAGGAGGCAGAGTGGGTAGATGACGCCCTCTCCACCCCCACATCTTCTGGGCCCCCTTCGGCAGGAGAGATCGTGGCTTGGTAACCTGGGCCACCATCTCTCCCGCTGGAGCTGGGAAGTGAAGTTAATTTTTGCACTGGTTTTTACACTTTTTTTTTTTTTTTAAATTTTTGTAACAAACCCTGAAATTCCCATGAAATGTTAAACACAATAACCAGAAATGAAGGGCCTTCCCTATAACAAACTTCACCCTACAAAACCAGGCCTCATCCAGTGACAGGCCCCAGTAAAACAGCTGACGTACTAGAACAGATATGCTAGTAAGCAAAGCATCCATTGCAAGGCTGCCTCATACTTCCAGCTCTAAGGAATTTTACCTGTTTTTCCATCTCAAGCTGGGAATTTCCTACTTCTTCTTTCAGAGCCTCTATTTCCTGTGTGAAAGCCTTTTCAATGACAAAACAGACAGGATTGGACAATGGAGACAGCACCACAAAATGTATTCTACAAGTTTATTACTACTAAATGCAAGGCAAAAACAAATAAATGGAAGTTAATGGCACAGACACAGAAAGGCAACAGCATGACTCTGATAGGTACCTGAACCGTTTTCTCCTTGTTTGCAACTTTGAGGACTTCAGCCTCCAGGAGTTCTTCCACCGATTTTATCTTTCCATCCTTCTCATGGATTCTTAGCACAGAACAGAGAGGAGACATCACAAGCTAGTTGAACTAGCGTAAACGATCTTCATTATTAACATCACAGTAGCCCCTAAGAGTCCCAGACAGGTCCCTCTGTGCTTGGTGCTGTACATCTGTATATCAGTAACAGACAGTCTCTGCCCCAAGGAGCTTACAATCCAAGTTTAGAACCACACAAGTGGGTATCCTACACACACCCAGGGTAGCGGAAGGAGGGGGATAGGGCAATGTGGTACAAGTTTGCTTTTCCAATAACTAGCTCTGTGCACCGTTGGTAGTAGGGTGACCAGATGTCCCAATTTTATAGGGACAGTCCCGATTTTGGGGTCTTTTTCTTATATAGGCTCCTATTACCCCCCACTCCTTTCCCGATTTTTCACACTTGCTGTCTGGTCACCCTCATTGGCAGGTACCTAGTTTGGTTTGTAATCAGTAGCAGTAGTCCTAGTATGCCGCCTGCCTACCTTCAGATTTCAAGTTCTGGAAAACATGCTTCAGCAAAATATTTACCGCTGTTTTTTTGTTTTTCTTAACCTTTAAGAGTAAGAAATACAAATCCACTCCTTTCACACACATTAAAGGAGAACCAGCCAATAATCTAATGGTCCAGCATCTGGTGACCAAGGACAGGCCTAGAACCCTAAGGCCTGGGCTAGCAAAACTAATGTGAGTCCTACTTCAATCAACTCCTGTCCCCTACACTATTTAGTGTAGATCTATTACTGGATTTACAGAAGTATTAGTTTAGCTTGGTGTGTTGCTCAGAGCTCATACAGCCATGCAAACCTTTGTGCACCTGATTAAAATGGAATATTCAGGAGAGGCAACATACCCCTGAACATAGCAAAGAGGAGTTGGAAAAGAGGGATGAGGTTTAGGGCAGAGGGATAACAGGTTCATAACGCTACTCACACTTTCTGAAGTTCTTCCACCACTGATTCGAAAGAAATCTGAGCAAAACAAATATTTAGTTTAGAGAGACTGAAGAGTTCAAAGTAACTAACTGGTGGTTAGTGGGAGGGAAAGGGCCTGGAAAGCACAGGCATCAGTAATGGGACACAAAGCTTTGCAGGCTCTAAGATGTTGGTTTGAATTTGGTCTGGGTTTGTAATGGCCCTAAGTTTTTATCATAGGATGGCGGTTTGATGGCTTCTATGGTGGTCCCTAGTGGACTAGTGTCCACCATCATCACAAAACTCATCCAAGTCATTACAACACGCTCCAGAATAACCTTCCCCAAAAAGAAAAGGTTCAAGATGAGCTATTAACTGGCAATGCCTCGTGAGATAAAGCCCAGCCACTGCTTCTTTAACAATGGTCAAGGCATACCACAAAGGCATTGGAATTACCAAAGTGTGTAGGAGCCTTAGGCATGGACCAGCACCCCATTGGGCTAGGCAGGCACTGTACAAACACAGACCAAAAAGACAGTGGACTCAAAACCTCTGCCTGGCTCTCTCAGGCCCTTAAGGTCACCAATCCATTTTTCAGGTCACAGACAGCACTCCCAGTGCAATCAATAACTCTGTGTACAAGTGCAGGTCATGCTTTGCTAATTAAGTGGGTAGGTTTATTAGTACATATAGTAAAAAAAATACTATCATTGGCACATAGTGCCTAACAGACTTTATTTGATATCACCAGATTGTTATCATGATCTGTATTTCCTTGAGCTTTGGGGAGGACAGAGAGATGGGGCTGAGATATTGGGGGAAGCAAGAGGCAGATAAATTCCTTTGCCAACTGGCTGGTTTAAAGGGGTTGGGATTTGCTGCTGGATTTGTTATTCTTTTGTATAGATTGCATTTTAGCAGCCAGTAAAGCAAGTAGAGAATGGGGATAGATATTGTACATTTATAAACTTCAAAATCAGTAAGTATAAATTTATATAGGCTCCCCGTGAGCTTTTTTCAGTATTAAAAGCGCTCTCATGAGCTGTTTGGGTGAAACCCGGTGCCAATAGGTGAGTAGACTCCTGCAACTGCCCAAAGAATAAAACAAGAGCATTATATAATGGACACACACACCTCCCACCCAAAAAAAAAATTAGAAGAACATCAAAGTTTTGATCATATAATTAGACATCATAATTCATATGTACCAGAGGGCTACATTTAGGTTGCCTGGGCAACCTTATTTCTGGCATTTCCCAATTTGAAGGTTTGACTTTGCAACTTTGATATTTGGAACATAGGTTTTGTGTGTGTAATTTCCTAGGGTTTTTTGTTTTGTTTTTTAAATACTAAACACAGAAATTGCATTGTATGGTATCACACAGACTCCATGGGAGTCATCAGTAGGTTTGGAACCTTTAGATCAAGAGGCACAGACTTCTGCCACTTGAGCTAATGGAGTAACTGATAGCAGTAGTAGGTTGTCACCCTCTATGGGGGCAAGCACTAAAGGGGAGTAGAGAAAGACTGCCAGTGGGTTTCACAGATGTTTGCTGACAGCAGAGGAATGGTGAGATCCAGAATCCTGCATTCGATTTCAGGATCTGGAGGCGAGAGACTGGGAGCCAGTGAGAATGGGGAAGATACACAGGATGGAACTGGGAATGGTGGGACAAGGAGATTGGGATGGGATATTCTGAGAGGTGAGATAGGACTTGCTGGAAAAAGAGACTGGGATGAGATGCCTGCAGAATGGAGACTGGGACTGGCTAGCTAAGGAGAATGGGGCCGGAATGAGGAGCAAAAGGAGTGGTAGAAGAGAAGTCAGGAATGGGTTGGAAGGGCTGGGGCAGAAGAGGGTCCCACTTGGGGGAACAGATGGAAGAATTTATACCCACTAGAGCCTGCTCCTTTCCAGAAGCTGGATTGGAACCCAAGATTCTTGAGTCTCACCATTCCTCTGCAGTCAGCAAATATCTGGATCTAATGGTTCCAACCCTGCTGATAACCCATGTGGGTATAAAAAAATTGTACAAGATTATGTAACCAAAGGTTGTCTCAATGCATAGAGACGCAAGGTGGGTAAGGTAATCTCTTATTGGTAGGGCCCTACCAAAATCACAGCCATGAAAAACGCATCACAGACCGTAAAATCTGGTCTTTTGTGTGCTTTTACCTTATACAATACAGATTTCACAGGGGAGACCAGTGTTTCTCAAAAGGGAAACCCCAAAAGGGAGTTGCAGGGGGAGTCACAAGGTTATTTTATGGGGGGGTGACAGTATTGCCACCCTTGCTTCTGTGCTGCCTTCAGAGCTGGGTGGCTGGAGAGCAGCAGCTGTTGGCCAGGTGCCCAGCTCTGAAGGCAGCGCCCGCCAGCAGCAGCACATAAGAACATAAGAACATAAGAACGGCCGTACCGGGTCAGACCAAAGGTCCATCTAGCCCAGTATCTGTCTACCGACAGTGGCCAATGCCAGGTGCCCCAGAGGGAGTGAACCTAACAGGCAATGATCAAGTGATCTCTCTCCTGCCATCCATCTCCATCCTCTGACGAACAGAGGCTAGGGACACCATTCTTACCCATCCTGGCTAATAGCCATTTATGGACTTAGCCACCATGAATTTATCCAGTCCCCTTTTAAACATTGTTATAGTCCTAGCCTTCACAACCTCCTCAGGTAAGGAGTTCCACAAGTTGACTGTGCGCTGCGTGAAGAAGAACTTCCTTTTATTTGTTTTAAACCTGCTGCCTATTAATTTCATTTGGTGACCCCTAGTTCTTGTATTATGGGAATAAGTAAATAACTTTTCCTTATCCACTTTCTCAACATCACTCATGATTTTATATACCTCTATCATGTCCCCCCTTAGTCTTCTCTTTTCCAAGCCGAAGAGTCCCAGCCTCTCTAATCTCTCCTCGTATGGGACCCTCTCTAAACCCCTAATCATTTTAGTTGCCCTTTTCTGAACCTTTTCTAGTGCTAGAATATCCTTTTTGAGGTGAGGAGACCACATCTGTACACAGTATTCGAGATGTGGGCAATACCATACCATCCTTACTTCTGCGCTGCTGCCTTTCAGAGCTGGGTGGCCGGAGAGTGACAGCTGCTGACTGAGGACCCAGCTCTGAAAGGCAGCAGCGCAGAAGTAAGGGTGGCAATACCATACCATGCCATCCCCTTACTGCTGCACTGCTGCTGCTGGCGGTTCTGCCTTCAGAGCTGGGATCCCGGCCAGCAGCTGCTGCTCTCCAGCTGCCTAGCTCTGAAGGCAGCGCCATCGCCAGCAGCACGGAAGTAAGGGTAGCAGTACCACAACCCCCCTTACAATAACCTTGCAACCCCCACACACACAGACTTTTTTTGCGACCAACTCCTTTTTGGGTCAGGACCCCTAGAATTACAACAACACCGTGAAATTTCAGATTTAAATAGCTGAGATAATGAAATTGATGATTTTTTAAATCCTATGACCATGAAATTGACCAAAATGGACCATGAATTTGGTAGGGCCCAACTTATTGGGCCAACTTCTGTTGATAAAAGAAACAAGCTTTCAAGCGACACAGCGCTCTTCTTCATAATACAGACACATAGGTGCCAAATTAAAGTCACACAGGCAATCTCAGTTATGGCATTTCCTAACTTTTGAG
Organism: Platysternon megacephalum; assembly: GCA_003942145.1. Classification (NCBI taxonomy): domain Eukaryota; kingdom Metazoa; phylum Chordata; order Testudines; family Platysternidae; genus Platysternon; species Platysternon megacephalum. The sequence goes on along the minus strand of QXTE01000114.1, from coordinate 1,938,358 downwards.
TGCTTGACTGTTAAATCTTAATAATGTTCTTTTAATGTAGTTTGAACGTAATACAATTTAGGATTTAAAGTGCTACCTGCTCTGATTGCTGAATTTGCAGATTTTGAACATCTTTTTTCAAGGATGAATTTTCTGCTCGCAGTGCCTTTTAAAGAGAAATACACAGGAAAAGTGAAAAATGCAGTTTTAAGAAAGATCAAAAACAAGTTTGTTCACTGCTCTTTGGATGATGCCTCATAAAAGCAATATCCTCCTTCAAGTTTTTATCTCTCTCTCAATTAAATTGACTCCAACTGAAACAGGATAGAAATTAAAGATGGAAAAGACCCACCTAGATCTAATCTCCCTACGCCCTGCCAGTATATAATGTTTTATCTAGTCTAGTTTTACATGTCAAGGGAAGCCAGTAATTTTTTTCTTATTTTAGCCTAAAAAGCTTCATTTTCTTATTTTTACCACTGTGAAACAAGCCTCCCCTCTCTTGGAATTTACACACCCTTCAAATACCCGTCAACCTTTCTGACCCCTTAAAAACTGCCTACCCACAATATGTACATTTGTAGTTTATGGTGGCACCCACCATTGTATCTGAGCATCATCCAGATACCAGCAATAGTCACTCCTCTTCTCCTTCCCAGCAAGTAGCATTAAAGGGCTACTTTGAACAGAATTACAGGAGGGGGGCATGGGCGAGAGGGGCGTGGAAATACTTCTTGCGGGAATGTTAGGTCGGAAAACAAAAAAAAGTTTTGCAGCGAGTTTAGTAATCACTGCAATTTCATCTGATACCAAGTTCCATGGCCTCCGTTCCGCCTCTGTGAAAGTCCTCACTTGGACTTTGAATGCCAGCCTTCACACCTTGAACTAGACACTAATTCACTGTGCGCTAGAGCAGTGAAGAGCACCAGAGTGATGTGCCCACAGCAACTTTGGTTGCTTAACAACCAGGCTGTTGCTTTTTGTACAAACTGTAGCTTTTTTATGGCAGATGGCTTCATTCCTAGATCGGAGTTTCAGTCATTGAGCCGGTCATTTACAGGTACATAGATCTCCATGCTCAGATTGGTGTTCTATAGGAAAGGAGCAGTCTTCTGGCCAGCTACAGGTGGAAGTGGATGATATTTGTTGCCACTGTGGCTTTCTGGGCTTCCCATCAATCTAACATTCTTCCATTTTGATGTATTTACAAATACTTCTAGGTGGACAGTAAAAGCAAGTTCGATCCGTTTACAATTTACTTCATCTTCCAACTACCATTAGAGTAGAAAAATCACAGAAGCCACAGTAATAATCCCAAGAGTTTAGATAATTTTTTCTAGATGTAATCTTGTCACTAATCACTCTGGACATATACATGTGGGATTGCACTGGTTTTTAGTCCTGACCAACTGGGACATTACCAAATTCCTCTAGAATAAGAATAGACTGTTCTAACTTGTGCACGAAAACATCAGCAGCAGGAAGTGAACGTTTTGGCCTCAAGAAGGTCACTTTTCCCTATTCAAAGGAAATGTTCTGGAACCTTGACATGGGGACCCACAGGTCAAAGTTACATATAACATGAGAAACCCCAGTCTCTATTTCCCACTGATGATAATATTGCAAGAGATTTTTACCTTCAATTCCTCCTCCCTATTAGCCACTTGTATGAGCCCAGCTTCCAGCAGTTCTTCAACCGTCTTTATCTTTTCATCCTTTTCAGTAATACTGAGAAATTAAACAAAGATGTTACAAGATATTCTCCATGAAGAAACAAGTTGGCCCTACAAGACATTTTCAGGGAAAAACCAGTAACCTTACTGCCATAGGATCAAGTAGGTATTTTAGCTTCCTTGATGAGAGCTGAAAATCCCTTACCTTCTTTCCATTTGCTCCAACAGTTCTTTATTAGCCTATAAATTAAAGTATGAAAAGCTGGTCACCGATTGGATCAACATTGGTTTAAGATTTAGTAACGGAAAGGACTGGTTAGCATCAGCTTGTCTAGACACTGAGTTTTTGGATTAAACTAGTCCAAGAGGTAGAGTTTTCATAATGTGTGCTCCCAATACTGCTATTGGAAAGCGGGATTTGAACCCGTTAGGACAGTGGTGCTGGGCCAGGCTAGCTTTTATACTCTTCATATTAGTTCACAAACAGTAAGGAGCTCTGGACATCAGGCTCAATCTCATGAGGTGCCAACTGCCCCCTAACTCCGATGATGTCGGTGGGAGTTGAGGGCGCCCAGCACCCTGCAGCGTCTGGCTCAGAACTTCCAACCCACAGACCTGAACACCTACGAGTGTAATCAAGATCAGAGTTTCTACATTTTCCAAAACTATGTACTTAGCTGGGGCACCACGCACCAGGCTCTGGCTTACACATCTATGCAAGGGCCAACAGCAGTGCATGCTGGCAGCAGCTTTTTTAATGCCACCCACAAGGGAGGAGGCGCTCAAGCCAACAGCTGGAGAAAACCCTGCATCAGGTTCCAAGGTGCCAGTTGGGAATCTCTAACTGTCACACCTTATAACGATGGAGCCGTTCCAGGGGTAGGAGCTGCTGACTGGTGGCTATAACTGCAGCCAAACAGATTTCAAAGCTGAGGCAGCAAGACCTGTGGTGAAAGGGTAAAGCAATGTCTTTTGCTGATGCTTTTCACAGGCAGCCACTACCAACTTGTCTGGTAGGTGAGGAACAAGGTACGTCGGGGAGTGCTCCAGGTAAGAGATCAGGAATAAGACTAAGAATAACCAGCAGTATTGGTCATTATGATAGTCAGTGGGCCTTTACACAAGGAAAAAGTGTATTAGAAAAAGGTTCATCAGGTTAGACTGAAAAATACAAAGGGGTCCAGACTTTTTAAGTGCAATGTTAGCTTTATGTTGCTTGCTGTGAAGCCTAGAGTTTTGGTTGGCTGAAGAAATACGGTACTATTGCCCCTCGTCCTGTCACAAGCCTCTACCGCAGAGGAAAGGCCGCTGGCACGGAACAAGAGGCAGCTCAGACGAATGGCTACTGCTCCCTTTCAAGGGAAAACAAGCGGGCAATTCCGTCTGGAAACTGGAAGGTGAGTGACAACATGGTAAAAAGGGTCAGTCTGGAGTAGAGACCAGCCCAAAACTCTGAGGGAGGGAACAGCATTAGCGGACAACCTGCACGAACGCACAGAATTACCTGCACTATTTACATCTCCAGTGAAACCAAGAGCATCAAAAGCAGTAAAAAAGAGTTAGAGGACCGAACGCAGCAGCATCTACAAAGTACGCACGGAGCTAAATGTTGATAGCAAGGGGTCTTGCACCTCCCACTCCCTCTGTAGAGTGAATACACTAAAACATTGGGTCAAAGGGCCACAGCTCTGATGTAACGTGGCTGCCACGTGGAGCAAACGAGAAGAGTCAAACCATTGCCTGCAAGAATCCACCTCCACTCAGCCTTGCATCACATCCATGTAAAGTGACCCAGGACAAAAGGAGACAGAGCAATCCCCCCTCCCCATTAGCACAGCAAGGGCTTGCCTGGTGGAATGACCAGTTTACTGCCTCCATGTCACTGCCAGGAGCTGTCCCTTTAAAGTGCCCCATATCACCTCCCTCCTTGGGGCATCGGTCTCTCACTGATCAGCTCAAGCTAGAGAATGAGCCGCCTCCAAATGATGAAGCAGGGTTCCTTCCACTAGCAGGATGCGGTCTCATTTACCAGTGCTGTTTCACCTGTAACACCATGACCTTCCATACTCTCTGCTGCAACAAGCCCCATCTGACTGAGCTATAATTATAATGAACGGTGTCTGAGAGGTCATCAGGACCCCTGGGGAAGGAGAAGCCTTTAACAAGAAAACACAGACCAGTAAGCACCAAAATCCAAATGAAGAACCACCCTCAGGGATTTTGAACCTAGATGTCTCTGATCTCCAATGGCCATGTTGGCTGCTGGGACAGGTGATATACAGACAAAAGGAAAGAGTGATGTCCTCTGTCTTGATACATCATAGTTGGGGAGGGTGTAGCATGGCTCACCAAGTTATATTTAACCAATCAGATTGACTCGTCAACCGCTTGGGCAATCTGTTCCCAGGCTTTTGACTCAATATTGGCTTCCTGATACCCCGCGGGCCTCCTGAGGATCTCTAGTGGATTTTCTTTAGATCCAGCAGCTTGACTGAAAGCTGCTGCTCATCCATCAGGTTAGGGCCACAAAGGACCTGCCATCTTGCAGTAGTGAAACTAGAGCTCTAAAAGCAATGGACAGAGCAGCTGAGTTTTCAACTAGCTCAACGAGGGACCCTGGTCGGAAGCAGAACTCTTTAAAACAAAAACCAACAACACCGGCTATTTAATAAGACATCAGTAAATATTGATTGTACCTGCTCGGACAAGAGAGCCTGCAGTTTTTGAACTTCCAATTGCAAAGCTTTGTTTTGATCCTTAAGAACCTGGAAGGAGATAGCAAGTCGTCAATTCAGAACGGCACACCCAAATTCCTTTGTTTTGTAACATTAGCCATGTAATGAATCATAAGTAGAGAAGCTGCAGCTTTATTTTTTTTAACATAAATACAGTAGCATAGAAAAAAAGACAAAAAAGTTGCATTTCCCTCTTTCTTGCTTCCTCAGAACATTAAGACTTTTGTCCCCAGATAGCCAAGAGAAATAGTCCTCATCCCCAGGGATGGGATCAAACAAAAAATAAATTGACTACCCCTGCCATAAAAGATGCAACAGTGCTGGGAGTTGTAGCTCTTACCTAGTGTACGACAGCGAAATCTAGTCTATCCTCCTACAGAAAACCACTTATTAGCACCACGTCATCCTATTGCTGATGACTGGCTTTTACAAAATGCTCATTTTGTAAAGCAAAGGTTCCAATATCACCTCCCAGATGCTCGCAAGCTACCCTAAAATGTTTATAAACACAGCAAACACAGATGGGTCTGCAGTCTCCTGCACGCTCCAGCTCCAGCTGTTGGATTAGATGCCTACGAGAAGGCAAGTAATCACACTGTGGGTCCCTCCTCTGCCTTTGATAATCACTCTAGAGGCGACAAAGCAGTTTCTCTCTGGAGCATGGCAGAAACAGAACCCCATCTTAATTGGCAAATCAAGACCTCAAAAAAAGGAGTGCAGATCTAGCCTAGATTGCTATTTCTGAAACAACGCTGGCTTCTAATGAAAACATTTTTCTCCCTACCAGTTACATAGATGATTGCATAGACACTTCACCTCTCTTGGATACTGGCACCAACTTAGTACTGCTTGGGATGCAAACGTCCATTTGACACTATGAAGAGCAGAACAGTAAAAATGTTTCTTTACAGACTGGAGATAATAAATTTAGGATCCATGGGGTCAATACATTCTTATCTTCTGTACTGAAAGCATCAACACCATAGCTAGACCCTTCCTGCTCACCTTTAAAAGTCCCATTAGCTTAGATAAAACCGTTATTAGTTTCTAGGCACTTTAGTTCATTCCACAGCTATTTGTCCACAACTTGCTGATTGTTCCCACGTGCTGGAGAAGGCAGGAAATGCAGTTATTCACCATGTAGTCTTTTTTTAATCTACATTTAGCTCCAGCAGCATGCATTTTTAGATCCCAGCTTCCATCACTTTTACCAGTGATTTTCAGAATCCTTAAAAATCTGCTAGGCACTTTCTCTAAACACATGGTTCCTACCCCAAAGCTTTACAGGGCAAGTTTAGACAGGAAAGGAGTACAACAAAAAGGATTGTGATTAGAGTTGGGTGAAATTTTTTGGCCAAAAGCGTTTTTCCCATGAAAAATGCAAGTTTGGCAACACCAAAACATTTCACAAAATGTGTGTCTGTTCTGCCAAATTGTGTTGAAAAAAACTAAAGAAGTCGAAACATTTCAATTGGATTCAAAATTTAAAAAAAAAAATCAATTAAAAATGTTTCAAAGCACTTCTAATCTAAATGAAACACTGTTGGGACACCAAATGAATTTTTCTTTTACTTTTCACAGTTTGCTAAAAAAAAAAAAAATTAAAAATCCTCTCTCAGGTTGACCTGAAACATTTTTTTTTCAGAATTCCCAGCAAGCTAAACGATCAATTATTTGCACAACTAGTCATGATTGAGAATCAATCCATTTTGGACTAGGATACTCATCCCGTTCTGTCTTTCCTCTGATGCAAAGCGCTACAACTCCCAGCACTGTTACATCTTTTATGGCAGGGGTAGTCAATTATTTTTTGTCAGGATCCAAATTTCTTGGTCAAGGTATAGTCAAGGTCCAGACTCCAAAGAAAAGAAAATAATGATAATAAGTAAATAAAATATTTTGGGGTTCGTTCAAAAGCATCTGGCAGTCTAGCTTTGACTCACAGTCTGCCTATTGACTACCCATGCTTTATGGGTTACCCTAGGAGGTTGTGTGTCAGCTCACAGCAGAGTTAATCTTGTGTGGGAAGAGAAGTAAAGGCGCTGTCCCGCTTGTGCTGAAGGAACTACCTTTAGGAAGAAGGCATCAAAGCCCTTCATGGGAAGCAGCTTGCTTTATAAGGGTTTAAATCCAGAAGCGAGGATGTTTGGGGTTTGTTTGTTTCTGTATTATGTGCACACAAGAGCGAACAGCGTTTAAAAAACAAACATAGCTCTGCACAAAGGAATTCAAATGTTGGCACAGCTATATCTTTAATCAATAGCTTAGCTGCCATAGTACAGATGAGACGTTTTAAGTTAAAAGCAAAATCAGATATTTTTACATTTAGAGTTTAAGAAAAAGTTGTAATCAGATCACTAGCAACATGATAATCCAAACCATGTACGCACCAACATCTGGCAGGACACATTTCAAATATGAAATGCAGAAAAACCTGTCATGGTTATTACTGAACATCTTGTCCTTTCAGAGAGTTCATTAACTATTTAGAGACATTAGTCTTCACAGCTGCAGCTAGTACATTTAAATGGATTTTAACACGGATGTACTCAGTTGCACAGCTTGCTGCTACTACGACATCCTGAAAGGACGCCAGCAATATTACATATTCCTGTTTACAGTCTTAACAGCTGAAAATACACAGCCCTGCTCTGCAAATCAGTGCAGTTGTTTGCACTGTTACAGAATCTTTCAGGAATCTAGAAAATGTTACAAATAAGCTTAACACAGAGTACAGTACCTTAAATTCTTCCCTTGTGTTTGAAACCTGGGCAAGTTGTCCTTGTAGCTGTTCTTCAAGTGCTCTTATTTTGTCATCTTTAATATGAATACTGAGACAGTAAATTACACAGTTAAAAATGCTTCCCTTTTCCACTCTCTTACAAAAAGCATCCATTCAATTAAAAAAGGTATAAACAAAGAGCTACAAAAAATTGTTTACCAAATGCTGGTTGGATTTTTTTTATTTAATCTACCTTTTCTGCATCCTCTCCAGTTCATGTGCAGCAACAGCCTAGATATAAAGAGGATTAGCAGAGTCTTAACATATTACATCACAAGACTCAATCAACCCCACATTCCCCAATATTCAAGCTAGAATAAGTCAGTTTCGCTGGTTCTTTCACTATATTAGTCTCCAACGTAAGTGGAGGAATAATGTTATCTTTACTCATTTTTAAAGACTGCAAGCTCACATCTTCCACATTATACATTCAACAAGTGGTCCTCCGCATTGGTGCTCTCAGATATCCAGCACTCACTACGATGAAATAAAGCACTGTCAAGTATTTTAAATACCTGGCCACGGGGCTGAAATGCGAAGGGACAGATTTTTAGAACTGCACATGGGAAGCGGTGTGCATGTATGATTATTTTAGATAGTGGTCAAGACTGCACGTGCAATCATGGTATCTGTATTCACAACTGTGGGCATAGTGTCCTGAAGGAATCTGTTTGAAAATTTAAATGAATCCATATGAAGAACAAATTAAAGCTGTATACTGCAGTAACTGGGGTGTTAAATAAGCAGACTCTTTTTTAAAAAGATTCCTTAGATGTTTGGTTTCTCAAAAGTCATCACTAATGAGCCTAGATCTGTAGCCTTCATAGTTTTACCCTACTCCAAGCGTAATTTCCTTGAAATCAATGAGGTTACTCGCAAAGTACAGTGCCACTCAGGTGTCTGTATGGCAGAATCTGGCACTTAATGAGTTAAGTAAACATGGTTATTTTACCTGTTCATTTGTCAGAGCCTGTAACTTTTGCACCTCCGCTTTTAGAGATAAATTCATATTCTGTACAACCTACAGAGAAAAAGAGATGAATTCATTTGCTTTTTAAAGACACTATTTCAAGTCATTCCATAGTCTTCAGTGCAAATATTTCACACAACCTTTTGCTAAGAGCCTAATGTTAACACCAAGATAATCTCAGACTTCCTTGTAAGGCGGCCAAGTTTCTAATGTCTGAAAACTGGACACCCCTGCCCCACCTCTTCCCCCAAAACCCCACCCCTGCCCCTTCGCTGAGGCCCTGCCCCTCACTCATTCCTCTCCCTCTCCTCCCCCGATTGCTCACTGCTCTCCCCCATCAACTCCAGCATGAGCAGCCCCAAGGGTCTTGCAACCCCAGCTTCAGCAGGCCACCTGGTAGTGCAGGTCAGAAGAGCACTGTAGCCGCATGGGAGCGGCCAGGCAGCCCTGCTGGCGAGCAAGGACATGGCCCTCCTGCACAGAGGCAACCCTCTGAGCTGCCTGCCCAGCAGTCCCCTTCCCTGCCCACTCAAGCCCTCCCTGTCCTGGAGCTGCCTGAGCGCGTGGCTGGAGAAAGTGCTGGCTGGCAGGACAGCACAGCACGTGTTTCTTCGCTCCCGGGGAACGTTCCATGCCGGCTGGGAGCCCCTCACCCCATTCGCCCTGGGCCCCTGCACTCTGTCCTCCGCTGCAGCCCTGCAAATTTTGCTCCTCAAAGCTGGTGCATGCGTGCTGCCGCAGGAGCCGCCACTTCAGGGCCAGGCAACTGGCTGCCCCTTCCCTCTCCCGCGCCCCCCTCGCCCACACTGACCAGACACTGCCAGGTTCCCACTGCCAGGTTGAAAACGGGACACCTGGCAACCCTACTTCCTTGAAGTTCATCTGCCTGTGTAACCTACATGCCTAATAGTGAGACAGTTCTTGAAGAGATCTGTTGGAAGGGGACAGGAATGAGTTGGGTCTGGGTCACTGTTGCTAGACAGATGCAGAATTAGCTCTCCACATCCAGAAGTTTCTGGACTTGTGTATGGCAGTTTTGGGTCTGCTCCAATAGGTTCCCTGTTGCTGGACTCAGACTCCGTGAGAACAAGTAGTCAGGGTAGGTGCTTTGCAAAAGGCCACATGCCCGGAGAGTGGGTTGGGAGAAGCCAGGCCACAGGAGCAGAAAACAGGCTGTTTTCCCTAAGCCTGAAGCATTTTGCAGCACGGTGGTTTTGTTTTTTGTTTTTAATCTATATACTTAAACTGAGTGGTTGGCTGGTTAATTAGCTAGCTGACTAGCTAACAGTGATTTCAGCAGAGGAGAGGGAAGAGTCTGCATTAATTCCAGTTGGAGGTTTCTACAACCAAGTGGAGGGAAGATGTTGCAATGCTTTTGACTCAGCAGATTGATCACCAAAATCTAACAGGGAGTTTCGAGAGGGAGTTCTCCAGGTGAAGGAGCACATACAGGACCCCTGGGGTAAGTGGCGGTCTGTTATGTGTTTGTGGGTAACTTGCTGTGTGCTGAGCTTGTGTTTGTCTGTTTGTTTGAAGGACTGTGTGCTGTGGCTGGCAGTTGGAAGCTGTGAGCTTCTAACCAAGGTTTGACATCTAGAAGCCTCTGTTCATTGGCTGAGCCTTAGTCAGAGGGCGGGGCTATCAGGAAGGCCAGGGCTTTATAAAGCAGAGAGCAAGCGACCAGGGGCCTCTAACAGGGAGTTTCAAGAGGGAGTTTGGAAGGGGAGTGGGAAGGGGGCGAGGTACACTTGCCATTCTTTAAAACCTTTAACCTAAACTATAGTCAAATCTTCTTGATTTAAACAAAAACCCATTAACCTAGGTAGCTGCAGGAGACAATGCAGGTAGAAGCCCAGCTGCAGAGTGGGGGGCTATCCAGTTTATTGCGCTGAGTCCAGCATATATGATTACCTACCCTGTGGGCGGGTGGTGTATGTGTGCATTCGGTGCAAGGAGCTCCTGGCCCTCAGAGACCATGTACGGGCTTTGGAGGCCAGGGTGGCGGAACTGGAGAAGCTAAGGGAGGCAGAGAGGTATGTTGATGAGGCTTTCCGGGACACACTAGATTTGTCCCACCTCTGGTCCCACCCCTGCGCTGTAAAGGAGGATGAAAGGCTCAGGGAAGGAGAGTAGTCAATGGGAGCAGAGGAAAACCTTCCCATCGTTGGGACCCTCCTTCCAGATGATGTTGGGGTATCCTCTTGCACTGAGGTTACCTTTCCGGGGGAGGGAACTCCAGTCATTAGGAAAAGGCAGGTGTTAGTAATGGGAGATTCGATCATTAGAAACATAGATAGCTGGGTTTGTGATGACCAGGAGAACGGTATGGTGACTTGCCTGCCTGGTGAGAAGGTTGCGGATCTCTCGAGGCATCTAGATAGACTTATGTGTAGTGCTGGGGAGGCGCCGGTGGTTGTGGTACATGTAGGTCCCAATGACATAGGGAAGGGTAGGAGAGATGTCCTGGAGGCCAAATTTAGGCTGCTAGGAAAGAGACTGAAATCCAGAACCTCTATGGTGGCATTCTCAGAAATGCTTCCAGTTCCACGCACAGGGCCAGGTAGGCAGGCAGAGCTTCAGAGTCTCAATGCGTGGATGAGACGATGGTGTAGAGAGAAGGGGTTTAGATTTATTAGGAACTGGGGAAACTTTTGGGATGGGGGAGGCTATACAAGGATGGGCTCCACCTAAACCAAAGTGGATCCAGACTGCTGGCACTTAACATTAAAAAGGTTGCAGAGCAGTTTTTAAACTAAGAGATGGGGGAAAGCCGACTGCTGCAGCGGAGCACGTGGATTGGACAGAGACTTCTCTTAGATGAGAGTCTATGGCTAGAGATTCTCTAGGTTCTAGTCAGGAGGAGAGGATGGAAGAGGATAAAGTATGGGCCAGATCAGATAAGAAACATTCACATAAAAAAGAATCTGACATCAGAAAAGGGCAGACAAATAAACAGTGACAAGTTTTTAAAGTGCTTGTACACAAATGCTGGAAGTCTAAACAATAAGATGGGTGAACTAGAGTGCCTCATGTTAAAGGAGGATATTGATATAATCGACACCACAGAAACCTGGTGGAGTGGGGACAATCAATGGGACACAATCATTCCGGGGTACTAAATATGTCGGAAGGACAGAACAGGTCGGGGGTGGGGGGGCGCGGAATCTTTGCTTCAGTCTTCATGGCTGAGGATGTGAGGGAGATTCCCAAACCTGAGCCGTCCTTTGTAGGTGACAAATCTGAGGAATTGTCACAGACTGAAGTGTCACTAGAGGTGGTTTTGGAATTAATTGATAAACTTAACAGTAACAAGTCACTGGGACCAGATGGCATTCACCCAAGAGTTCTGAAAGAACTCAAATGTGAAATTGCGGAACTATTAACTATGGTTTGTAACCTGTCCTTTAAATCAGCTTCTGTACCCAGTGACTGGAAGTTAGCTAATGTAACGCCAATATTTAAAAAGGGCGCTAGAGGTGATCCCGGCAATTACAGACGTCTAACATCTAAGTCTAACGTCAGTACCGGACAAATTAGTTGAAACAATAGTAAAGAATAAAATTGTCAGACACATAGGAGAATATAAATTGTTGGGCAAAAGTCAACATGGTTTCTGTAAAGGGAAATCATGTCTTACTAGAGTTCTTTGAAGGGGTCAACAAACATGTGGACAAGGGGGATCCAGTGGACATAGTGTACTTAGATTTCCAGAAAGCCTTTGACAAGGTCCCTCACCAAAGGCTCTTATGTAAATTAAGTTGTCATGGGATAAGAGAGAAGATCCTTTCATGGATTGGGAACTGGTTAAAAGACAGGGAACAAAGGGTAGGAATAAATGGTAAATTTTCAGAATGGAGACGGGTAACTAGTGGCGTTCCCCAAGGGTCAGTCCTAGGACCAATCCTATTCAACTTATTCATAAATGATCTGGAGAAAGGGGTAAACAGTGAGGTGGCAAAGTCTGCAGATGATACTAAACTGCTCAAGATAGTTAAGACCAAAGCAGACTGTGAAGAACTTCAAAAAGATCTCACAAAACTAAGGGATTGGGCAACAAAATGGCAAATGAAATTTAATGTGGATAAATGTAAAGTAATGCACATTGGGAAAAATAACCCCAACTATACATACAATATGATGGGGGCTAATTTAGCTACAACTAATTAGGAAAGAGATCTTGGAGTCATCCTGGATAGTTCTCTGAAGATGTCCACACAGTGTGCAGCGGCAGTCAAAAAAGAAAACAGGATGTTAGGAATCATTAAAAAGGGGATAGAGAATAAGACGGAGAATATCTTATTGCCCTTATATAAATCCATGGTATGCCCACATCTTGAATACTGCGTACAAATGTGGTCTCATCTCAAACAAGATATACTGGCATTAGAAAAAGTTCAGAAAAGGGCAACTAAAATGATTAGGGGTTTGGAACGGGTCCCATATGAGGAGAGATTAAAGAGGCTAGGACTTTTCAGCTTGGAAAAGAGGTGACTAAGGGGGGATATGATAGAGGTATATAAAATCATGAGTGGTGTGGAGAAAGTGAATAAGGAAAAGTTATTTACTTGTTCCCATAATATAAGAACTAGGGGCCACCAAATGAAATTAATGGGCAGCAGGTTTAAACAAATAAAAGGACATCATTCTTCACACAGTGCACAGTCAACCTGTGGAACTCCTTGCCTGAGGAGGTTGTGAAGGCTAGGACTATAACAGGGTTTAAACGAGAACTAGATAAATTCATGGAGGTTAAGTCCATTAATTGCTATTAGCCAGGATGCGTAAGGAAGGGTGTCCCTAGCCTCTGTTTGTCAGAGGGTGGAAATGGATGGCAGGAGAGAGTTCACTTGATCATTACCTGTTAGGTTCACTCCCTCTGGGGCACCTGGCATTGGCCACTGTCGGAAGACAGGATACTGGGCTGGATGGACCTTTGGTCTGACCCAGTATGGCCATTTTTATGTTCTTATGTACAAAGACTAACCGAGACTCACGTGAACTCAACCTGAGCTTCTGGGTACCCTGAGTTTCTTCTCACTGTGTTTCTGTGGGGATGGACCTGTTTACATTTGTTTTCTTTACTTATGTTTAGGTATAACTGCGAAGATAATGTATGTGGATTATAAAGTAGTCATGTCATGTTGTAGAAATTAAGTTGTAGTTATTTTTTATTGTTTCTTTATCATAAGATTTTATAAAGTTGGTATTAAGTTCATTCCTTTTGTTCTTTTTGGACTTGACTGTGGGGAGGCTGACCCTATGCAATCCTTCCTGAAAATCCTCAATGACTGAAGTCTGGGTGCCCATGTGCTTTTCTATAGGAGTTATTTTATAGACACTAGGAGAAGGGCAGTAAACTCTGGCCCACCCAAAAGTTACACCTACAGCAAACCCAGGCCCCAGTCCCACCAAAAGACCTATGCAAGCAGACCCCTACGGCCACAGGAGCCCCAATCAAGGCAATGGGGGGATGCAAGACGCTGGGTTTATGGGTTTCAGTTCACAATCAGAGCTTCTGTAATGAGCTTGCTCTTTAGTCATTCAGTTTCCTTCAAAGGGGCATTTCCAAACCTTGAGCTCCTCCTCCTTGCCGGTTAGATTGGCATGTTCATTGACTAAAGAGTCCTCCACCTGCTTTATCTGTTTGTCCTTTTCTGCAATCCTGTACAAATAAGAGATGCAAGTAATTTGCAATAAGACCTTTTAGACAGAAATGGATGTATAGTGTTAAGCTACACTTAAAAGAAGAATATGCAGGCCCAAAATCAAACCTGCTATCATTAATTCTGTTGGCAGTGTGTTTTGGACATAAAGAGTTTTTCTTTTTTGTTTTAAATCCTCTATGCTTGCCAAGAGTTTACAAGACGTGCACGAAGCCTGGTGCATCATAACACCCTCCCCCTCAATGGGACAAGTGCCCTGGAGCTCTGCTTTAGAGGCTGGCCCTGCACATGCCACTGATCCATACGCTCAGACGTCAGCAAGAAGGGCAGCTCTCACTCCCGCACAGCGAACACAGCTACACACAATGTACTCTAAGTCTGGGGTGGGGAGGGGAAATCCGTAGGAAGAAGTTTCACAGCTTCCAAGAGGATCACACACAATGCAAAGTAAATACTTAAGTGACAGCGTTTCCTTCACAAATCTCTCTCGTATGTGCCGAGCATGAGTTAAGAGTTTCTACATCTTGAGCAGGCGATAAAGCAAGCAACTTCTTCATAAACATATAGGAGAAGGGATGCTTACACTTTCTGTAGTTCTTCTGCCAGGACTGAAGCAGAGCTCTACAGAGGGGGGGGGAAAAAATAGCTGAATGTAAAGCAAAAACGAAAAAGTCCTTTTCTAAGCTGAGCCAGAAATCACATTTGCTGGACTTGTTTACAGATGTTTGAAACTGGCACAGGGCAATACCCAATGTTTCCTGGCCAAAGAACATTGAAATGGTATAAACTCATACTAAAGTCCTTGCCCACACTGGTCCAAGAGCCAAGGAACCATTACCGTAATGGACCATATGGACCTGTAATTGTGGGAGTTCTCTTATAGTTTTGTGCCTCAATACCATAGATTCTTCTCATCCATTTTCCCCACTCATACTAGATGGCAGAGAACAGCATCAAGCAGACTACAATTAATGTGAACCAACCGCTCTCTGGTCATCTCCCAGGCAACCTCAGCACAAGCCATCTCGGTCATTTACGCGAGTCCCCACTTAGGAGTAGGCAGACATCCAACACTACCCCCCCTCCCTCAAAATAACCAGCCCAACCTGTCACCTCTCCACCACTGCCCTCACTCCTGAAGGGATCAAACTCTCCAACAAAAGGCAAGTGCCAGATTATTAATGTGGTCTTCAGTTTGTTCAGGCCACATGTGGGTGTCTAGCTTGGCTGGAAGCTGAAGCTGGACAAATTCATACAGGATATAAAGGAACACATTTTTGACAATGAAGGCAATTAACCATTGGAACAACCTGCTAAGGGCTGTGGTGGATTCTCCATCACTGGCAATTTTTAAATCAAGATTGGATGTTTTTCCTAAAAGACAGGTTCGAGTTCAAAGAGAAATGATTTCAGGGAAACCCTATGGCCAGTATTATCCAGGAGGTCAGGCCAGATGCTCATTGTGGTCCCTTCTGGTCTTAAACTCTATGAAGGGGTAGCAAATGTGTCCATGCACGACTAAAAAATTCAATACTCAGCTGTAGGCAGGCAGGGAGCTCTGAATCTCTGTACTTGTTCCATTTGTACCTGTATTAAGCAGGCAAAGTTAAAGTGGGCTTTTCTAAGCCAGCTGATTTCTACGATTGGCTGTGTAGAGAGTCAACTTCTCACTGTCTGCAACCCAGAAGCCAGGAAGTATCTGGATGTGACTGGAGCCTCTAATGAGGCACTGAAATCTGATGTACAGTATTTAACGACACTGTACAAAGAAATAAGTTGTCAAAGCAAATCAAGTGGAACCAGAACGTTTAAACATGAAAAACTGTGAAAGTTATCCCAAGTCATCTATTGTCTCCACTGAAATAGTCATTGGATTTAAGAAATTATTCCACACAACTTAATGTTGTAGACACTATTTCTATGTGAACTATAAAATGTGTGGTATATTTCATCATGCTCTACTGCCCAAGGAATCATGGCAACTTTCTACGTTCAATGTACCATATCCAGATTTAAATAATATAATTGTTGTAAGTAGCTTTTGAAAGAACATTTACCAGGTAAGACTGCAAGACAAAATGTATAGTGTTAGAACATGCTGTACCTGGGCTGCCATTTGTGAATGAAACTTCTGAAGCTGAGCTTTCAAAGCCTCCTTCTGATCCATCAGGTCCTTATGGAGAGAGAACACAAAAAGAAAAGCAAATTTAAATGTACAAGAGTATATATTTTTTAGTTCTTATTAACTGCACTGTTTTAAAGTTGCATGTTAGGCATTTACACTTGAACAATGTTGTGAAGGCCAAGACTATCACAGGGTTCAAAAAAGAACTTAATAAGTTCATGGAGGATAAGTCCATCCATGGCTATTAGTGAAGATGGACAGGGATGGTGTCCCTAGCCTCTGTTTGCCAGAAGCTGGGAATGGGCAACAGGGGATGGATCACTTGATGATTACCTGTTCTGTTCATTCCCTCTGGGGCACCTGGTATTGGCCACTGTCGGAAGACAGGATACTGGGCTAGATGGACCTTTGGTCTGACCCAGTATGGCCGTTCTTCAGTTAACCACATTGTTTGGACACTATTTTTTAATTACAATTATCTTATTGGTAGTAAAGTCAAGAACAACAAGGAATACAACACAGAATGTGCCACAAGAGAACATTCCCTTCCCTTCCACACCATATACCCCATACAACATAAGCCAGCTTGCTTGAAACCAATGCAGCAGCTTAGAGCATCTCCTCTTACAGGATGCCAGCTGATCATTGGAACAAAGTATATTCATTCTTGCATTCAGTTGTAAAGCTTTGTTAAAAATAAAACACAGTAATATCATTCAAGCTCTGTTGCATGGACAAAGATCTTCAGCTATTAATGCAGTACCTGCACCTGCAACTGCACAGAATCCTCTGCAGTGACCCTCTTTTGTTCAGCATCCATTAACTGCAACATACTTTGCTCCAGCTGTTGTTTAGACACTATTGTATCTGTAAGTTTGCTGTGCAGGCTCTGGATTTCACTGTCTTTGGCCACAAGCTTATTCTGCACATCTGCACCAGAAACATCAAGGTTTTAATTAAACAAAATATGTAAACATTTGTAATATATTGGGAAAACTGAGCAAAAGACAGCTTTTATTTAAGCAAGCACAGTAGTTTCAAATTTAACCCTTCACACTTAAAACAACCCAGGCCATAGATACCATGTTGAAATGCACTATTTTCCTGAGATGTCAGCTGGAGGCGGTATGGAGTACATTGATGAACCATTTCCTTTAAACCCTCTATAGCTCAATGTTATTTGCCCAAGAATATGCTTTTTACATACAGGAAAGGGGAGAGGCAGCCATCTTTGGTAGTAATAGGAAACTACACATGTTCATACCTTGTTGTGCTGCTTCATGTTCTGCTATCCTTTTCCTGAGATAGGCCTGGATTTCCTCCCATCTCCTCTCTGCTTCCTGCTGTTGGACCTAACAATTGAAAGTGGGAATTGGGAGAGCGGGAAAAAGGGTCAACTTTCAAGTCCCCATACTGACCTATTTAACAGAGTGCACCTCTACTTTCTAGACCATGTCTACACTCAAAAAGCTACAGCAGCACAGCTGCAGCGCTTCAGTGTAGACCTCACTACAGCACCAGGAGGGCTTCTCCCTTTGCTGTAGTTAAACCACCTCCTCGAGAGGTGGTAACTAGGTTGATGGAAGAATTCTTCCATCAACCTAGGGCTGTCTACATTGGGGGTTAGGGTGGCATAGCTACATCTCAGGTGTGCAGATTTTTCAAACGCCTGA
Organism: Platysternon megacephalum; assembly: GCA_003942145.1. Classification (NCBI taxonomy): domain Eukaryota; kingdom Metazoa; phylum Chordata; order Testudines; family Platysternidae; genus Platysternon; species Platysternon megacephalum. The sequence continues at coordinate 1,920,758 of QXTE01000114.1, read as the reverse complement.
GAGGCACAGCTACACCGATGTAAGTTTCTACTGTAGACCATCCCATAGCGATGTTCCTAAACCTCTATCCAATATAAGGCAGCATATGTCCCTCCCTTCCACATACAGCAAGGCCACAGTGGAGACATCCAGCACTCAATAAGCCTCACCCTAAGCCAATCCAGTCTATTTCAACAGCTTTGCAGTCCAAATTCTGAACTGAATCCCAAACGATCTAAACCACAGCTCTTTAGCAGACAAGTTTCTACAACTAACAAGGGAAAATGTCACTCATCAAGTTCAGGAAGGAGTGCCTGAATCCAAAATTGCCAGATCTTGTGTAAATCTGCATTTGCTATCCAAAATTTGGTTCAGTTGTAGACGCCCCTGTCCAGCAGCAGCGATTCATGGGTTCTTTCACTGCAAATTGATTTTCTTTTAGTAACAAGCCACCAGCACACTCTCTGGAATTTTGAATTTCCTTTTGACAGATTTTTTTTATTATTATTATATGTCCACATAGGAAGAAGAGAAGCACTTCTGTTCTATCAGAGGGAATGGGGGAAATCAGGCACATCCCAGGCCAGTAAAACTAGCTTACTCTTAACAAATATAGCATTTTGTTTAGATATATGTATCTGAATAAGTTACTCCAGCCACAAGAACAAAAGGACACTTACATCATTTGAAATGCTACTGGGACAATGCTTCCTACGTAAGTTACTACAGGATACTATTCCATTCACAATTTTTTGACTGTTCAAATATGTTTAGAGATTTAAGTTATGCAAGTTTCTTTTAAAAGACAACATTTTTCTGTAGAAGTAGTTTTTACTAAATAGGAGTGTTCATAATTACTAAAAAGTGCAAAATATTCAAAGTTCACCTAGAAAGGAAGCATCAAATGCCGGCCTGCTATTTTCCACCAATTGCAATTTTCCATTTTTATCAGACATCGAAAGAGTAAATACAGAGCTAACGTGTAGGCTTATAGGCAATAGGTATTTTAGCAAGATTTCCTTTCAAATTTTTCATATATCCTAAAATATCAGAAGGCAGATTTCCCCACTCAAAGTATTATAGGCTCTGTTAAGGGCACAGCATAATTGCAGAGGGATAAAGAAAACAGAAGTCACCTTTAGCTGGCCAATTGTTTGCTCTGCATTTTTCTTTTGGAGTTCCTCCTGTTGCAATTTATTGTTCTTCTCCGTCAGTTCATTCACAAGTCTAGCACAATCCTGACGCAATTTGTTCAGTTCACTAGACTGCCTAAAGAAATAAGAATGACTGGTTTTTCATAACGTAATCTTAAGCCATTACAGTTCACAAGGATCAAGTCAATGAAATATCAGTAGACATTCAAATATCAGTATCAAGTCAACAGTGTACTTCTAAAAGGCGCGTTTAATACCAATTTACTCTCGTAGAGTAACAGAAGTTTTTAGCATTTCAGAATATGTACAAAATTACTCATAGAAAGCAATAACGTTCCTGACTCGAACTATGTTAACTGCAGCTGGGTGTCTGGGCACCACCTAACACAACACAGCCCTGATTCTACCCTTTATTGGGATCTCAGGATGCTACAGCAGCACAAATAACCCTCTTCATTGGCTCAGAAGCAATATGAGTCACAATGTATGAAACTTTGAATGACTTTGCTTATCCCTCTTCTCCTAAAACAACCAACAGATAATCAACTTATTGCTACCCATTTGATGCATCTTTTATGCAGATGTTTAATATTTTTGTTAAAATGACTTAAAATCTTAAAATATTCCGGCTCCCAAGATTACACGGTCAATATTTCTACTGAGGCCTCATGGCCAAGGGCTATATAATTAGTGTCAGACATACTGACACTTAGCACCTCTATGCTTCCTTCCATTGGAGGGTCTCTAACTTGAGCAACTTTAAGAGGCCTGCTCTTCAGAAAGTACCAAGCACCCACCCACTGAAAAATAAGGGTCTCAAATTGAGGCATCCAAAGCCAATAATCACTTGAAGATCTTGGCCTAGATGACTAACTCATTGAGTGTCAGAACATTACTCCTGAGGGTGCTGGGGGAGTGGGGCTTGGTGGGGTGGGGGTCTGGATGTGGCTGGTGGGGCTCAGTGGGGTGAGGATCTGGGTGCGGGGGTCTTGTTGTGGGGCTCCAGGTATGGGGGGGAAGGGGGGAGCTCACTGGGGTGGAAGTTCGAGCGCAGAGGGGCTCAGTGGAGGGGTGGGTCTGGGTGCAGGGGGGCAGGTATGGGGGTGGGGGTTCCGGATGCACTGGAGTTGTGTGGACAGCGGAGCAGCTCTCTGTACAGTGACCCCTCCCCCTGAGGCTGAGCAGGGATGGGAGCAGGAAGTGGGGGGGGGGGGGCAGGCAGTGTGGAGCTTCCTGCAGCTGGGGGAGGGTCTGACAGCCCCAGTCACTCCTTGCAGGGGAAGAGCAGGTCCCATCCTCCCCCAGCCCAGCCAAGACTAGCAGCTGAGCCGCGCAAGGTAGGAGCTGCCGGCTGGGGTGTCCCCTGCCCTACCTTCCCCACAATGATTTACCTCTCCGCTGGCTGATCCGGGCACCCGAAATAACGTGCCTGAGCTGCTGGGGAGGGATGCATAACCGTTCTTGCGGCTTCCCTTTGCTTCCCCATCAGAAAGTCATTTTTCTGCAGGGAAGCGAAGAAATCTGTGGGGGACATGAATTCTGCATGCATACAATGGCGCAGAATTCCCCCAGGAGTAATTGAATATAGTTATATACCAGTATAATAAAGCCATGGCTGCGGAGACGGTGTTAGTTAGTGGAACAGCTAAAAGGTGGCCAGAACAGCTATCTTCAGGGAAAGCCACAATAAGTTTAAAAAAAACCTGATGGCTCAGAGGCACTGAACTCCTGAACATACTTGCTTTCCATCTGGTTGGTAGAAGTACTGACAGCATCTCTCAGGATACCATTTTCCTGCTTCAGGTGGCCTATCTCAGCCTCCATCTGCTCACGAAGTTGCTGGAACTAAAATAAATACCACACGTTATATTTTAAAGCTCTGAGGAATAGAAGTCAATAGCGGTGTAACAGACACTGTTACTGTATTGTAATAGAAACTTACAATAGTCTCAGATCAAGAAAATTAATTTGGAAGGCTCTTAAGGTTTTGCAGTCCACACACAAATACATATTTGACAAATACATATGTACCCCAATCAAAAACCTACTGATATTTTAAGCTCACCGAGTTGAATTAAGGACACATTTGCCTTTTAAACCAGTGTTCCCTCTTGTGTGCATGTGCCAGTGTTCTTATGCAGCATGCAAATCTAGTAATGGTAGATCACTGAGCATTCCTGATTATGTGACTTAGTCCAATAAACACCACTAGACATTTACAAAGTAGATTCAGGGGAGGGGTTAATTTATTTCTGGGGAAGTTTGAAGTCAAGTTAAACTGAAAATGTGCACAGAAGTTTAAAGCCACAATGAGAAGATTGACTATGATCATGATGGGGGGGGAAATCAGCCCTTTAAAATAGTTTGGGCCTTGTCTTTATTCCTGAGATTCTAACTGAAGCAAAATAAGATCCTCTCTTTTTCAGATATGCATGTGCTTTTATTGCACTCTGAACACAGTTTCTCTGAAGCACCTGTTGTCTCAGGAGTCTGAGACCCCCCACCACAAGGCTGCGCCAGCAGCCAGAAACAGGGATTCAGCACTGAAGAAGGCAGACTCCATATGCCAGATGCCAGAAGGGGCTGGCTAGTGAGAGCTACCAGTTTGTTGAGGGCCTATAAACACATGCAGCGTAAACATTTCTTTCCTCCTCTACTAGTGCCAAGCTTTCAGTGACAGCTGAAACCGGTTCCAGGACCTAGTTTCATCAGATGAGTAATTCATCAGTGAGGATTTTGTATACAAAAAGGCTGTCAGACAAACATTTGCTGTTGGGATGAGACAGAAAAAAGACAGAAGCTACTGGAGTGCCAACATTTAGCTCACACTGACATGGGCTCCAAGTTGCTCTCAATACCACACAACCCTAGAAGTTCCAGGAAGAAAAGGCACCGAAAAACCAACAGGCAGCTCAGATAACCAGGCTGTCAGTCAAACAGTGTTCCCTTCTCTGCAGTCTAATTCCCATAGTACACCGGCAGGGGGAGTTGAACTAGAATGCCAAACACCAGGGAGGGTTCCATTTACATTCTCCCCACAGGTTTCTGCTTTTTCGCACAGAATATAATTTCTATTACCGTAGTGCCCAAGAGGCCCCTCTCCCTGCATGGTTCAGGACCCTATTGTGCAGTGGGCTGTACATAGATAGCAAAAGGCCTTACTCTGGAGAGCTTACTTTGCTTCAGTAACTCTGACGGGGTGCCCTCTGATGTATGCAGAAACACTGGAAATGTATCACTTGATTTAAAAATGTCCATGTTCCCCTCAATACTGCTACAGCGCAGGAAAAAAAAAAAAAAGTGATGCTAAGATCTGAGTTTTTAGTCAATCAGTTGGTATAAATACAGCCATACTTCTTCCTGCAAAGCTTTGATTGACTGTAGATGGAACAAGTTTGCCTTTGATTTTGATAAAGCTAAAGCTTTTCTTAGGTCACATTGTAACAATGTTAATGAAGGATAGCATAATGAGGGTTGAGATGACTCAGAGGACAATCTTATGGCAGAGTGGAGGATAAGTCCATCAATGGCTATTAGCCAAGGTATTCAGAGATTCAAACCCATGCTCTGGGTGTCCCTAAACCTCCGACTACTACAAGCTGGGACTGGATAACAGGGTATGGATCTCTCCATAACTTGCTCGGTTCTGTTCATTCCCTCTTAAGAATCTGGCACTGGCCGCTGTTGGAAGACATTACTGGGCTAAATGGACCATTGGTCTGACCCAGTGTGGCCATTCTTATGTACTTAGGGTCCTTCATGATTTTCAGTAAGGCATTTAGCAATGCAGAGTGCATTTTATAACCTCCCTCCATGAACGTATTTGCTTTTAAGGATGCTTTGCATCCAGCATGTCATTCAGAAGATAAGTTGTTAACAGCGCCAGTCCATGTGTATGGCTATGAGGGCCATCTTTCTGAAGCTGGATGATTTAAATAGATTTTGCACCTCAAGAATCGCACTTTTCAATTACATAACATAAGACGATCACGAGCCACTTTATGAAGAACTGGGGGTGTTATGTCCATTGTACAGACAACGGAAGCACAGGCTGGGTAAGTCACAGAGTCCGTGGCAAAGCCGGGACTAGAACTGCAATCACCAGATCCCAAACCTTTGCTCCAGCCAGGAGACATGCTGCTCACCCCTGGTCATTTGCGGATAAGGGAAATAACGAATGAAAAGTAGTACAGTATGTTACTTTATATGACAAGACCTGTCTCTTGAAAACAAAGGCCATTTATAGGAGCTTGCTGCCTTCACCTAGATAAAGAATTTATCCTAGACGCCTCACCTCAATCACCAGAGGTTTATGGGTAGCACCTGCAGTTTATTCATATGGAAACAAAATCAAGTGTTGCAACTTTTGCTAAAAGAGTCATTTCTCATATTAATCCATTTGTACTTCACTCAAGAAATCAAAATGGCTTTCATAGAGCTTTACCTTCATCTTCATCCCCTGGTTTTCCTGGTAGCTAACATGGATCTTGCTCTGAAAAGTCCCGTGTTCCTTTTCTAGCACGTTGATTCGTTCTCTCATCTTTGTCGTAACCAAGTTGCTTCTGTCCTTCTCTGCAACCAGTTCCTTGGATAGGAAATCAGGAAAAAAAAGTTCATTTCCCCTGTCCCCTCAATCTCCTAAAAAATCGTAAGGCGATAAACTACTAATTACATTCATAGAATCATAGAATATCAGGGTTGGAAGGGACCTCAGGAGGCCATCTAGTCCAACCCCCTGCTCAAAGCAGGTCCAATTCCCAACTAATTCCATATACATCAGATTAGAGCCATTATCAATATTCTTTACCCACAGACGAATTCAAGTGTTCGGCCTGACCAGCAACATGTTTCTGATATTTTATATGGATTTAGCATCAACATAAAAGCAGATTAGACAAACACCTGTCAGGGATGGTCTAGATAATACTTAGTCCTGCCCTGAGTGTAGGGGGCTGGACTAGATGACCTCTCCAGGTCCCTTCCAGCCCTATGACTCTATAATTTCACAATTAAAGTAAAATTGGGTGTTGCAATGAAAAGAATGGTCTCTTGCTGCTTCAGAGAAACTGGAATAGTGTTTCTATCACATTAAGCCAAATTTGTCCCTCAATTGCCTCTGTATGCCCCAGTGAGATCGATATTTCATAGGTATAACTAAGGGCAGAATTTAATTTGTCTAATGAACTATGAGAACAGTTATAGGATTGCGGCAAAAGTACAGTACATTTTAGATCAAATATGTTGTACAGTACAGATGAACTATCAGGCTGAAGTGAAAGTGGAGTTCAGTCTAATGTTCAGGTCCCCTCACTAGCCAGAGTCATTCAGTACATAACTGCTAGCATTAAATCACACAGTATACGTTTAAATCTCAAATAATCAGTCAAGTGCAATCCAATTCTGCATACTTAGTGCAGGATGATCATTATGTTAAATACAAACTAAAAATATTACTATTGGAACCACATTACTGTGCAAACACTTTACAATGTCATAAAAGATGAGCTATAGCATTGGTCTTGTAGGGTCAGCAACAGTAGCATCTTCAGTATTCTGCAATTAAACTAACCTGCTTCTAAGGTTCTCGACAGACTAGTAGCAAACACTCAACAATCCAGACTGGCTGAATTCCCTGACCAAGAGAGGATAACCAAGCTGATGAATTTATGATTTTCTAATAAAGAGGCAAGTTTTATTTGGTTTAATTGTTTATTAGATGGTGCAGAGATCCAAACATCAGACAAAATTTGCAGGACTGCTTCTTGGAAGCAGACACATTTGTGAGCGTGCTGAAGGAAATAATGTCGACTGCAGCATTCTACCAAGCTTCTATTAGATTAGTTAGCGAAAACATGCACAATTTACTTAGGACTGCTAACTTTTATAACTTAAATAAAAGCTATTTTCTCCTCTGAGATGCAACTTTATTACCCTCATAATGCTGCTTTTCTCAGAGTAAAGTTTTCAAGAGAGTGACTTAGGATCTTACGTCCCACTGAAAGGTCTAAATCACTTTGGAAAAATGGGAATTAATCAGTCTGATGTAATGAAACGCAGCAGGGGCTTAATTTTCAAAAGCATCTATGGGGACACGAACAGGCTATTTCTTTCACCTAACTGCTAAGGAAATCAGAAAAAGCCAATGTATTGAAAACTTTAGGCAGTGTTCAACTCTAGAAAAGCTTTTAAAGCTGAAATTTAGACTGAACTCAGAAACAAGTGCACACTTTGTCACTTAGCTGATTTACTATTTACCTCCCACTAATGAGGGGATCCTTTATAACCAGTGAGACAGATTTCTACCAATCTGGAAATAATATACCTCTGTTTTCCACACCTTAAGAAACACATTAAACTTAATATTGTATGTGCATCAGTTGTGGGCCAGCAACAGTCTGGATATTTATCCAAACTTCCCTCATCACCTTCCTTCCACCAGTGATTCAAAGTACGTATTCACAACTCCATCCTATCTCATATCCCTCTACGCCCAATAATTCGCAACTGTGGCACTCCCTTAAAATTAGCTTACTCTGCTCTTGCCCTGCAGCGTGCCCCAGAGAACACAAACACTTCCTGCACTAGTAATTTATTCTCTCTTCTCTCAACTCTGTCACCTCTCTTACAAAACATCCTCCCAGGAGCACTTCTCCACCTCTAAAATTCCCTTATTTCTCCTCCCAGGATCTTGCTAATTTCTTCTGAGATGCACCAGTTATGGGAGAAGAGTTACTGCCGCTGTGACTAAACACCCTTTCCTCTTTTATCTCAGTGTCAGACTGAGGTATCTCACGTTTAACATGTAGCCAGCAGTGTTCCCTCTAATTTTTCCCAAGCATGTGCGGAATGAATTTAGTTATGTACACCACTATGGAGGTGATGTGTGACACATCACCTCCATAGTGGTGCACATAACTAAATTCATGTGGCGGGGGTCGGGCTGAGGGGTTTGGAGAGTGGGAGGGTGAGGGCTCCGGCTGGGCGTGCGGGCTCTGGGGTGGAGCCGGGGATGAGGGTCTCAGGGCTGGGGCAGAGGGTTCAGGGTGGGGGGGGGTGACGGCTCCGGCTGCGGGCTCTGGGGTGGGGAGAGAGGACTCCCCCCAGCTCTCTTTCCCCGCAGCAGCACCTAGGCTGCAGGGGGGGGAAGGGGAGGGCACCTCTGCCCACCGTGGCAGCTCCAAGGTTGGGGCCGCAGGATAGGTGCCTCTCCCCCGGCCACGGCAGGTCTGGGCCAGGGTTGGGTTGGGACCGCGGGAGAGGCGCCTCTCCCCAGGTTGCGGCAGGTTTTGTGCCAGGGTTGGGGAGGGGCACCTCTCCCTGCCACAGCAGGTCTGGGGCTGGAGGAGAGGCATCTCTTCCCGCCACAGCCCTGAGCGGCGCTTAATAGGCAGCAGCGCAGCCACATAGCTTAGAGGGAACTTAGGTAGCCAATCTACCTGTCCCCTTGGCCACATTTTCCCCCTTTCTTGCCTTTCAAAACTATCCCAGTATTTCTCCCACCTTGTGCAAAACCTTCGAGGTCATTCCAGCCACTCCATATCTCCTTCCGCAAGCTTCGGGAGCTTGGAGACAGTCAACTCCTATTGCATTCACTTCCCATCCCTCTTTTCATTCTCCTTCCATTTCAGCAGAGTGAAGGGGCGGAAGTCTATTTTCTTCGCCAGTTTACAGTCCTCAAGTTCAAGGGCTTCCTGCTCTACTCACATTGTCCACCTACCATTATTGCTCTATGCTGCCGATTTCACGGTCTTCCTTGTGCTTACATTACTCTGCTCTTCCGGGTTTTCTTTCAACCACTCCTACTGCTCTTTCCATGTCTCCACCAGTAGTTCTTCCCTTTCACTCTGCATGCCACCTTCCCCAATGTTCTGTCCTGGTTTTCCCCCCTCCCTTTTATACCTCATTGAGTCTCATAGGTTCAGCCTCCAGCTACACATTAACTACTCCCAAGTCTCTCTCCGCCGCACCCTCTGTTCAGTCTTACACGTGCCCTTCCAATAACTCATCCTGAATGCCCCCCCACAGCCAACTTCCTCTTCTCCAAACCGTTTGCTAGCACTGTTAATACCACTCCCCACCCATCCCCACTCATCTGCCCAGGCTCTCAACTTCAATATCTTGTTGGACTTTCCCCTATACATTTCTAAAAGTCAATCCTTCCCACTAAAAGCCTTGTCCATACCCGTCATTTCAAGCCTTCCTGCTTCTACCTCTATTCCCCTCCCCTCCCCTCCACCACAAGTGCTACTGCAAAAACAGTCTCTTCTCCAGCCTACTATAATATCTACCAATTGTTGTACAGGAGTCTCTTCACTTTTGTTAGGTTTTGCCGCCTTCTGAAATCTTCAAATTAAGAAAGTCTGAAGACTGTTTTATATTTAGCTATATGAAACCCATGTCCCATACAATTAAACTGTTAGAGATTGGATGCAGTGAACATAAACCTGGCAGGCTAAAAGAATCAAGAATCTAAGCTTTCTGTGCCTTCCCCATTAAAAAAACACCACCACTCAATTCCACTGATTATTGTGCGTAGGAACGTGGTAGCTTGTGGATATCAGAAAATGGACCAACTGAAAATTGTGGCATATGAATATCTTTAATATTTGAAATCATAATACTTGACACCCAGCCTACTTATACTGATGAAGAGGATGCTTATGTTTAACACATTATGCTCACAACTTTTTAAAAATAATCATACTCCATTAACTGAAATACTGGAGTTATATCTTGAAAGCTTCCTGGAAACTAGAGCAATACAAATGCACTAATAATGGCATTTGGTGGAGGGGGGGGGGGGGGGGGCTTAGCCTTGATAAATTCCTAAGAGAAAATCTCTCCTTTTGTTTCACACTGATCTCATTAAACTAGCAACTAGTGACTTTACTGAAATTCCATGAGGTTCCTTCTTAGTTTCCTTTCAATTCCATACCTGTTCCCTTCAATATATTCACCTGAGTTAGCTGCTTGCACTGATCCTTTACAACCGCAGCTTCTTCCTTCAGAGCAGCAAGCATTTTGTCTTTTTCTTGTAGCTGGTGTATAGTTGCAGCTGAGTCATCCTTACTAGCCTACAGCAAAAGGATATTAAAAGTGATCAAACATGAGGAAAGTATTAAAACTGTATTATCGATAATGGCATGTATTGAAAGTTGCAGTAATCATGACTGGGGTTTGGGGTTTTTTTCCCTCCTTCAGCTAATGCCCACTGCTGCACAATCCAGCACGCAGTCATTTGTCAGCCAGCTACCAGCAACGTAATGCATGAGAAGCAGTTTTGGGTCTGCTACAAAAGGCCTCTAACAAATTCCATTAGACAGGAGATGCTTTTACAACACAGCACAGCAGGTAGAGCTGCACTGGAGCAGATTATTCTCCACATTTGAGGTCAGCTAAGAAGGTGCTGGTTTGGGGAGAAGCTATCTACAGTAGTAGTAAAAAAGTTATGTGCTGCTACGACAACAAGCTTGGTCTCCTAAAGCATCTTACTACCTAACAGAGGAAACGTTGCCCTGGGATTCCCCTCCACATATAGCAATGACAGCAAAAACATTGTACTTGCCAGAATATTACTCTGCGGCAAAGTCTATCAACATGATTGAATCACGTTGATCCTAGGAGAGGGTTAATATACAACTTACACTTGCCCTAGATGTTATTGTAAAGCTATATGCAAACAGAATGGAAGAAAAGGGAACTGGGCAAATTCTAGATCTGACAAATTCCTGTGACCTCTGCTGCGCACAGACGTTTTAGAACTCAGCTTATGTGACTCATGGCAGACTTACTAAATGTTTTTGTGACTATGTGGCAATTTCTAGATTAAGTCTGATAACTGGTGACATATCCATATTCAGTTTTCTTTGAAATTTGTCCATTAATGGTTCCATCTTCATTTTGTGTTTGTGGCAGAGAGAAAGGTAGAAGGCAAGTGAGTACTTAGAGGTGAAGTAAGCCAATTGTTTGATAGCAGCTCAATAATACAAAGCAAATACCTTCTTCACTTGATAAAGTAACTGACAACAATATTTCCTGCTTTCCTCTGTGGAGTCCGAGGGCCACAACTACTAACCTTTATAGTGAACCCCTGAAAAAGTACACAGTGAAAAGGGAGCTTTTCTATAAAAGCATATTGTACATCCAGACGTGCACACGCACATCCAGCCTGTGCTATCGATTGGGTAATATTGACATTTTCACCTGCAAAAGTTAACACTTACTGGGTTTTACTGGGTTATAGAAGCCAAGACTTCTACTATGTTTTGAACAGCTCCCTTCAAATCAATAGCAATAAATAGACATACATCATGCAAACCAGGGGCTAGGCTGTATTAACGAGACAGAATACTACTGAAAAGTATCACCACTATACACATTGATTTCACTGCTCTACAGCCAAAATGCTTCTGAAATAAATGTAGTCAAACTTTACTAATTCTGGGTCACTGAACGAAAATGATGCTTAAAATTGTTGATTGGCTCTAGTTTTCAAGATATGCTATTGGGTCAGTATATACGACCCTTGACTTGGGAATGGCGGAGGATAAGTGAGTTATAAAGGGAAGGGATCTCAATTTAAATCAGAAATGACTAAAATACATCTTTGACTGGATCTATGAATAAATCTATGACTGGGTTTGGACAGTACTTGCTTTTTAGGCAAAACAATGAATGATGCTATCTGAAGCTGGTATTGCATCATACAGGATATGAATTGCATCATGTTATTCCTAGAAGTCATGGATAATGCAATCATAACGAAGCTTACATCACTCTGCTGAACAAATTGCCCTATATCAGCTCTAGAAAACATACAGTGTCGTGCTCTCTTATTTGTCAGTGTTTGATTTTGCAAAGGGACACATTTCTGTTTAGCCAAAGTGAGCAGAGATGCCTCGTACTTGTGTGAACAGTGCAGATAACTTCTGCTATGTTTGTGGTGAAGTGACTTTTGCATCACAAAAGCGCAGTATAACCACTATGGTTAAGAAAGCCTATCACCTTTATTTTGGCTGCAAAATTGGAGATCAGGACAAGAGGTGGGCCCCACACATATGCTGCAACACTTGTGCAACAAATCTTCGCCAGTGGTTGAACAGGAAAAGGAAATCTATGCCTTTTGCAGTGCCAATGATTTGGAGAGAGCCAACAGATCATACCAGCAATTGTTACTTCTGCATGGTGCCTCCAGTTGGGAAAGGTGTGTCAAAGAAGAAAAAGTGGACTGTGCATTATCCAAACATTCCATCAGCTATACGCCCAGTACCCCACGGAGAAGGACTGCCGGTTCCTGATGCACCAGAATCATTCTCACTTGAGTCAGACGAGGAAGAGGAAGAGGATGAAACTTCTGGTCCTGAACCATCAATGTCACAGGACCCACATTTTCTCCCATCCTCCTCCTCTGAACCACACCTCATAACACAAGGTGAACTGAATGACCTTGTCAGGGATTTGGAACTACCCAAGAGTAAGGCAGAGCTGTTGGGCTCCAGACTACAGCAGTGGAATCTCCTGGCAGGTGATGTTAGGGTTTCCATGTTCCGTGACCGTCAAAAGGATCTTGTCCCATTCTTCTTCATGGAAGGTGATCTTGTAGCCTGCAACAACATCGATGGTGTGATGGCAGCCCTCAACATCGTTCACGATCCAGATGAGTGGAGACTGTTCATTGATTCATCGAAGACGAGTCTTAAAGCTGTTTTACTGCATAATGGCAATGTTTTGCCATCAATTCCAGTTGGTCATGCAGTCCATATGAAGGAAACCTATGACAACATGAAACAACTTTTGAGGTGCATAAACTATGACCAACATCAGTGGCAGCTTTGTGGCGATTTGAAGGTTGTTGCTCTCTTGCTTGGTCTGCAGGCTGGATACACAAAGTACTGCTGTTTTCTCTGCGAATGGGATAGTCGTGCAAGAGATTCCCACTACATCAAGAAAGATTGGCCACTCCGACAGTCATTGGAGCCTGGGAGGAAAAGTGTTCAGCATCCACCACTTGTTGAATCAAGGAAGATTTTGTTACCACCCTTACACATCAAGCTGGGTCTGATGAAGAACTTTGTCAAGGCCATTGACAAAACACAAGCAGCTTTCAAGTACCTCCGTGGAAAATTTCCAAGGTTAAGTGAAGCTAAGATAAAGGAAGGTGTCTTTGTTGGTCCTCAGATTCGTGAACTTCTTCGAGATGATGCATTTGACCATGCACTGCGTGGCAAGGAAAAGACGGCATGGAAAGCCTTCCAGTTAGTGGCAATAAATTTTCTCGGAAACAACAAGGCACACAACTACAGGTTGTTGGTGGAAAACCTCCTCAAGGCATACAAAAGCCTTGGTTGCAACATGTCACTAAAGATACATTTTTTGCACTCTCATCTAGATTTTTTTCCACCGAACTGCGGAGCAGTGAGCGACGAGCACGGCGAGCGATTTCACCAGGACATTGCAACAATGGAGAAACGCTATCAGGGCAAATGGAGCCCATCAATGCTTGCAGACTATTGCTGGACAGTGACAAGAGATGCTCCATTTAATGAATACAAGAGACAAGCCAAGAAGCGCCGAGTAGACACTGAATAGGACTAAACTATGTACATAATAGTTTTTTGCCTTTTGTTTCATAATAAATTTTATTTATATAACCCTTTTGCTGATTTTTAAAGTGTTACATAAACAGGACAGGTGAAATATCATGTAAAGCAACCATAAACACATGAAAAGACCTAGGTTTACAATTTATGATTAAAACTCTACTATCTACACAATATACATAGACATAAAATGTAAAAACTTAAATATCTTAGAAACAGTAGCAATCAGTTGTTTTAATTGTCATATTTGAATTCAGCACATCAAAATACATAATAAATATCACATTTTATCTCTGAAGCAGACGACTTCTCAAAAATTGTAGACCAGTGTTTTATACAAACACCATCCACACAGTGTTCTGTTCTGGTCTCCCCATCCCAAGAAGAATATAGTAGGAATGTAAAGGTTCAGGTTAGGTGACAAAGTGATTTTAGACATAGAAAAACATCCATGAGAAATTAAAAGTATCAGGACCACTTTGGGGATTCATAGGAGATTACATAAGGGTAGCTGAAATAACAAATGTCAAAATATAAAATAAGGAGCCTTCTAATTTCTTTGGATGTCAACAAATGGAAAGAGTTATAAAAAGGAAAGTTTTCACACAATGCATAATTGGCCTGTGGAACCCAATGCCACAAGCTATGAAAGCAAAAAGCCCAGTAGGATTCAAGAAGTTTAGATATTTATATGAATAAGCATCTGATAGCTGACTAGCGAAGATAAAATGTGTACGGGATATCACTCCTTCAAGACAGACAATGCAATGACTGCTGGGTTTAATGAGAAAGCTTCCCAAATAATGGAGAGATAGGCAATAGCATGCTTATTATGGTTTTGCACCTTCCTTTGAAGCATCAAGTACTGACAAAGGATATTAGACCAGATGAACCATTGGTCTGACTTACCATGACAATTCCTGTGTTTTTAGAATGTATTGAAGAGGCAGAAGTGCATTATCTGTTTTCAAGACCACAATTAGCTGCATACATAGTACATTAGATTTTTCACATAGGACAAGTTATCAAATGATCTTCAAGACCTACAGTAAAATTGCTGTGGGGCCCAGGTAATGGAGTTGGACTTTACATAAGGCAGACAGTTGGCCCCACTTCAAACAAACCTCTGTACTGAGTGGATGCAGTGACCTTTTCTCAGGTGTGATAAAGCATTCATTTCCTTCTCCCTTTTGACCCAATCCCTCCCTCTTCCTGCCACCAGCCCAAATTCACCCACTGTGTTTAAGCTCCTGCGATAACACAAGGAGTTATATTATACCATCTCCACGAGAAAGAACAGGGCCAGAAAATGGGGCTGCTTTAGCAGTGCCGCCATCTTGTAGGTCTTGCCTTCTGAAATGTACGGCTCTGGTTTTTTCCCCCCAACTAATCAACATTCATTTTACATGCGCTCAAAGCCAACTCTCAGCCTACCAGGCCAAGACCTAGTACAATAACCAGTATACATATACAGATGGCTGACCATTGACTTGTGTACACAAACAACGCTGAGTGAGTAGAAAAAGAGGCGTTCTGGAAATGAATGCAAGATCTTCATGACAGCCATTATTCAGGCAAGTCACATTTTTGGACTAGCTAACTTAATAGTGTCCCTTCCAAACACCTGTGTATTAAAAATAAATAGTAATATCTAGCTCTTACAGTGCTCACCTTCTGCAAGGCATCCTGTATCACACTGGATTTCTCCTTTAGCAGCTCAACCACACAAAGGGCCTCATCTTCAGTGAACATCATGCTCTTCATAGCCAAGAGAAAGTCCTTAAACTTTACTTCAGCATTTTCTATAATTAAATGATAGTGACATTTACACTGTTGTGAATATATATTCATTTACTTTGCTCCAAAATAATAAATTTACGTAGGCATATTCACATGTACACCTCTACCTCGATATAACGCTGTCCTCAGGAGCCAAAAAATCTTACCGCGTTATAGGTGAAACCGCGTTATATTGAACTTGCTTTTATCCACCTGCGTGCGCAGCCCCCACTCCACCCCCCCGGAGCACTGCTTTACCGCGTTCTATCCGAATTCGTGTTATATCGGGTCGCGTTATATCGAGGTAGCGGTGTATTATGATGTTTCAAACTGAAATTAAACAGCAAAGAGTCACGTATTCAGTGAAGACAATATGCCTTATATTTAGAACAGAATGACAATGAAGCCTGCCAGCTGACTCTTTGGAATATAGTTCTACTAGAATACCTATCACTATTTGCACACTCAGCAGAATTATATGAAGTCACCAGCCACAAATCAAACAACAAACAGGTTGAAGAAAACGAAAACCAGCACATGAATTAAGTGTACTAGATAGGAGAGTCTTTAGGTTAAGAGACAGTAACTTGCACTTAGTTCCCAATTTAAAGGGCAATTCGTATTATTTTGTAAGTAAGAGTGATGTGCAAATAGCAAGGATATTGAATTCATCAAGCAGCATGACTCTGAACTGGAGAAAATGGAAGTTTTCAAGAATAACACAACAGCCTCAGTGTAAAATAACTTTGATTTATTCCTAGATTAAATTACAGAAGGCATCTAGCAGTAGGAAAACAGACTGATTTTAGGTGGATAGAAGAGACCAGTCAAATCCAGTTTGCTTATCTTTGGTATATGAATGATAACAACACAGTTCAGAAAAATATACTCCACCCTTAGTAATTTTAGTAAAATTTAGCATAAAGTTCTGGCATATTCAATATACCTATCAAACATCAATTAGCACTAGAATGAATGTCAATGGAGAAACTTGTGAGAACTAATTAATTTGGAAAGAAAGAAAGAAAAAAGAAAAAGCAGATTCAAAGAAGAACAGTAAGGGATCCAAACCCACTCCCCAAATGGGCTTTTTAAGATTTGACGTGGGTACGGAGATACAAGTCCAATCAAAACCAACTCCCATTTACTAACACAGAAGTGGTAGCAGCACAGGTGGCAAAACAGATCAGTTTTACCAGCGCTCAAGGGATTACCTAGAAAGAGAACAAGCCAATGAATGACAAAACCCTGAAACCCACAGACCAGGGAAAGATGTTGAGCATTGTAGTTAATTATCTGCTCTATTCAGCAGATAAATCCGTATTAGCCTTGACCACAGGCCTTCATATCAAGCAGTAACTAGATTCGAGGCCGTCACTAATGCAGTTATCATGGAGCGAAACTCCAAAATCCCTGGCTGGCAGGAGTCAAGTAGGTTAAGACGCCGCAGGAAAAGAAGAACTTGGCTCAAAGCAACATGTGCTTGGTGCTCTGCAACTAGAGGAAAACCTTGCCCCTGTGCCCAAGAAGCTTACAACTGAAATAAGGGAATGTTTCTAAATTAGGTGGACAAATCCCAGTTGACCGAAGAATTAGCCACCTTTGAATTACGTTCAAGGGAGTAAACAAGAAGGGATGGGTGCAACTGAGAAGCTTTTAGCCTCACTGTAGTATAGAACCGCCATCTGGACTACAAGCACAGGGAAAAAGTGCTGGGGTGCCAGTCTAAGTCCCCTGAAAGTCACCAGGATCCCTTCAATTCTATATTTAAGTTACCATATATAGAAATCAAAGTGCCATAAAGCACGCTGCCAAGTCATTAATTAGATAATGTTTATAAGGACATCAAGAGACTGATCCTTTTTACGGGATTGACTAATGGGTCACCACCTCACTCATTCCCAACATCCCCCTCTTCCACCACTCAAACATGTGAAGGTCACATTTCAGGGCCCTGCAGTGTCTGGCAGCCTCTTTCGGTCCCTATTGTTTTATGCCTCATAGCACACTGGCTTGCTCAGAGTACACGGTACTTAAATTCGAGGGTGGTGAGTATGTAAACAGACAGGTTTCCAGGGCCCCCAAGCCCTATGACTGGACTTTCAAAAAGCTTGGTGGTGGGTTCCAGGAAAGGACTGACAGTCAGCGAGTGTCTAATGAATTTAAGTGGAGCGAGACTTGCAGTTCTCCTCTGAACTTTCTTTTGGGGGCAGAGGGCTCCCTATATGCAGCAGGAAATCAATAAGGGAACTGGGCTCCTTACCCAGAACTGTAAAAAAGGATCAAAAGGATGGGTAAATGTAAAAGCAATTCCCTGAAGTCACAAATAAACCCCAAAAGACTGGGTATTCCTAGGAAAGAAGAAAGGGTTTTTTTCAGGATTAAGAAAATCAACGTCTACTTTCCTATTGGAATAATTTTAACAATGTATAGTGACATTCTGAAGATGGAGTTGAACATTCATCTCTTCAGCTCAACAGATTCATGCAACTTCCACACACAATGGAGGTTGTAAATTGATTACATTGTCTCTTTTTGTTACATTACCTTTATCAGTTTCATTCTTCAGTTTCTTAGCACCGCTTTTCTGGATCGCCTCGGTTATGTCTTGTTTTGCCATATCAGCCACTTCTCTTTTTTCCACCAAAGGGTTCAGATCAGAGTTATCCATCAAAGGAATGTACGTAGTTGCATGAATAGGAGGCTCATCAACCAAAGCTGCAACTACAGTTCCATGGAACATGTTAATGTCATATAATAGTTATATTTCACTTCAAAACTTAAGCACATCATGCTAGAAAGAGGTGGGTGAAATGTACCTGGTACCCTTTAAAAACTTCATCAGCTAGTTTAATAAATCCCCATTTCTATTATTCACCACAGATTAATAAGCTGAGTACAGGGGTTCAATTAACTAATCAAATGAGTGTCTCTAAAACAATGATTTAATAACTCAATTTACATTTGTCAATATCGCCTTTTAGCACTTAAACTGACAGACTCATATTCCAACTTTCATTTCGCTTTAATGAAATAGCCACATGTAACTGATGAGGCTTGACTGCCTATGGCTGTAACACCATGGAGAGTTCAGCGTTAATGAAGTTTAAGGTGGGGAAAAAATGACTGTTACATTTGTGAAGTATTGATCTACTTTATATGCAATACACCCAGCAGGTTATTCCCATAAGCAAACTAAACTGTTTAGGCAGAATACACTAGGGACAGTTGGACTAGATGACCTCCTGAGGTCCCTTCCAACCCTGATATTCTATGACAGCAGTCAGGCCTAGCATACTTGCAGACTGAAGTCAATTTCACTAAGAAATCTAGTATTTTGCAACAGCAAGCTCACAGGTTATTTGTACTACAGTGGTGCCTAGAAATGCTGAGTTCTATTAGGAGCCCCAGTGCTAGGCAATGTATAAACCCACCAGCAGGAGACAGTCCCGGCCCAAAGAGGTGGAGTGATTTGCCCAAGATCACCCGGCAGGTCACCGCTGGCAAGAGAAACCAGCTCTGACACTTAACCGAGCACCCTATACTCCCTCTGAATCGTAAGTCACCATCCTGTACATAGTCATGTCTACTTCAGGAAAGTTTACCATTACATCCAACCTAAAGCTAAGAGCAGTTTAGCTGAACCAGCTGGAAGCCATACTACAGGCAAGCTCATTACAGCCATCTCCCCTTCACCATTTTACTGAAACTGGCTGAAAAATGAGTAATCCAAACAGGGGTAAAAACTGCTTGACTGTTGGACTCTTGACTACATTACTGGTTTTCATGCCAGTTCAGCTGACCTGGTGCTGGAAATTATTTGAGTTTTTGGTAGATTTCCCTCTGCCTGGGCAAGGTCTACGGTCCAAGAAATGTTACAACTCTGGCTGAAACAGATTGAAGAAAGAAAATGCCATACAGGATCAATACCTGTCTGACAGCGACTAGCCCCATATGCATCAGCGGAACATGCAAGAAATTCCCTTATGGACAACTATGCAATAAGATACCTCTGAGGAGTTCTCTCATGAAGCAGCTATTTTTACTATTAATTATTTGGTTTACCATAGCAACTAGAAGCCCCAATCATGAACCACTCTGCCAGGCACTGTGCAAACAGAACAAGAAGCAGATGGAGAAAGACAGACGGGGAAGTCCGAGGAAACAAGAAGAAAATATTGGTCAGCATGAGTGGCAGTGGTCTCTCTCAGCGCACCAACAGTCTAAAGATTGTCAAGCTTTCTGAAGGCATCACGGCTAAGGGGAATTTTTGGAGGAGGAGAACAGTTTTGCAGATGTTTGCAGGGAACTTCTCCCAAGTGTGAGGGGGAAGCAGGAAGGTGCTTGTTCTAAAATCTAACACGTGGGTGATGGAGGCTGGCATAATAGGCTGATTGGAGGCAGGAACGGACGTCTCAATAGCAAATGAGAGATGATAGGGTGGGGATACACCATGAAGGGCCTTGAAAATGAAGACAAGCAGCTTAGGTTTGATGTGATAGCAAAAGCGAAGGGAGAGCCAAAGAGATGGGTGACACGGTCAAAGCGTGGGCTAGGAATAGGATCTTGCAGCAGCCTTTGGAAGGGATATGAGCAGGGCAAGAAAGTACTTGTCAAGGCTAGAGAAAAGATGTTGCAGTAATCGAAATGCAAAGTGATGACCGCCTGGACCAGTTCATGATCAGCTTATTCTCCGAAACATGAGGGTTTATTATCCCTAACATAACTGTGGAGGTTCCCAACCCTACAAAGTTCTTTACTGAATCCTAACCAAGCGCCTCAGTCTCAGTGTCATTGGGTGGTAACGAGTACCATTGGCTTGTGTGTTGTGTAAAACAAAAATTAGTCCCTTTTATTAGTTTTAAATATGTCGCTTTTCAATTTCACTCCGTGTCCCATTGAGACATTGTATTATGAGAAAGGATGAATAGAAGGCTTGGGGTAATTGCAATTTGAAGACTTTCTAATGACTTTTGCCTAAAGCTAGGTAGCTTTTAAGCCTAAAACAAATCCCCATTTTGAATAATTTTTTCTTTTCTTTTAAGGAAATTAAAAGGTCTCTACCCTCTAAAGTTCCTACTTTTTTATTAGAAAAGTTACTCCTTTACCAATCTTAGGGAATGTAAATTGGTTGTGCTGCTCAAGTGTACACCTATTTACATAATACCCAGTTAATGATATTTGAACTAAGAAATATTCTGTAGTATTATCTCACCATTGTCAATTTTTTGTTTCTTTGTAGAAACTTTCTTCTTTCCTGATCCACTTTCTTGTTTTATCTCATGCTGGAACAGCAGTGGGTCTTGTTTTTTGGTAGGAGACATAAATGACTCACTCTTTGAATCCTGGTCATCTACAAAAGGGATATGAGAGAGACATTCACTTCTCTATTTACAAAGAACTACATTTAAACAGTGAAACTGCAATAAGCAGAAAAGTCATTCCAGACTGAAGATGCTCTTGCAGCTCAGTGGTTTGAGCATTGGCCTGCTAAACCCAGGGTTGTGAGTTTAATCCTTGAGGAGGCCACTTAGGGATCTGGGGCAAAAATCAGTATTGGTCCTGCTAGTGAAGGCAGGGGGCTGGACTCAATGACCTTTCAGGGCCCCTTCCAGTTCTATGAGATAGGTATATCTCCATATATTACACTTTAATCAGAATTTAAAGTTTTGCGTGCATATGTAATAAAGCCAAGTTAAACCCAAAGACAATACAGGGTTGTAGCAAACTTAGCAGCAGCAACAATGCTGGGAATTATCCATGCAAGCAGAACACAGAGCAGTGAAACCAAAGACTGAAACAAATGGCAATTGGCATTCTCTAGTTTTAACAATTCCAATCAAGATGCGTTGCGCCACAAAAGCAAAATTGATGGTCTTTTTGTTACAAAAGTTAACTTCTCATTTTCAGCAATGTATTCCTGCCACCCCCTTAAACAATTCACCTCTCTCCACTCAAACACTGGAACTGTGAGAAGCAGAAAATAATGGCCCATGTTATGGAACTATTCCTTTTAAAGTTGCTTTTAATAGACATTCAGCTCTCTTTTTGGAGAGAGTATACTACATGATCTTCCCATCAGAGCTGGAACACACAATAGGGTTATGGCAGTTTCTGTAATCCAAGGACGAAAGTTAGTTGTGGTTGCCCTCAAAACAGTCTTTTCAAACCACATTTCATAGCCAGGCCCACAAAGACCGTTTCTTAAAAGATCTGAATACCCACACTGTAGGATTTAGTACATCTGCTTTTCTATTCTAAACCACAAACCAACAATGTCATTTTTTTCACTCCCTGTGTCTAACAGGTTACAGCTGCATGTAAAAAGGCCAAGACCTCCAATTGTTTTTGAATTTTAAGAGTTGGAATATTTTTAAACTGTTGTTCATATTTAAGCAATTGTAGTTAACACATTTAACATACTAGCTTTTGCTACCTCGATAATATGGATAAAAAACAAGCCAATAAGTCAGTCTATGATCAGGCAGCGTCCTTGCCTTCTGCAGGAAGGATCTACACTCTAGTAATGGAGGTTGGCTATAATGGCTGTACCAGTTTCTTTTCTAGCTCCAGGTAGCATTTTCTTTAACATTTTCTACTTCTTACAGCTCCAAGATAAGAACTCTTTCCACTGGGTAACTATCGTAGGAATCAGACTTTGCAATAACCAACTTATATAAAGAGCCTGGTAACTTAAAGCAAAATGAACTGTCATAGGATTCAGGGCTTTATGTATGCCCGCTCTCATCAGAGCAGCTGTTAGGTGCTAGAGTTTGCAGTACTGTTGTAGCCATGTTGATCCCTGGATATGAGCGAGACAAGGTAGGTGAGTTGGACCAATAAAAAGTATTACCTCACACATCTCGTCTCTCTCATGTCCTAGGGCCTCATTTTGGGATAGCATGATGCCAGAGAGTGTCTAGCAAACATTTTTCTGCAGTCTTTGAGGTAATCAAGCCTTTAATACCTTAAGACCAATTTAGCCAAACCATAGAACAAAGCAGAATTAGGAGATAAAGTAGTTCTACTTCTCACCAATTTTGGTAGAAGTAAGTAAATGGGGGGGGGGGGGGGGGAGAAGAGACATCACTGCCAGATGAAATATGGAAAATGCAAAAAAACCCTTAAAAACGAGAAGTGAACTTTTGCCCAATGCAGAACTGGTAGAACAGTTCTGATAAATAACTAAATACTACATTGCCTTGCAATAAGCAGAACACAGTTTTGGCATGCAAGTAATATATGTAACATGAGATACCGATTCCATTTTTCTGCTTCTTCTGCCCAGGTTTCTTCTTCGATCCTGCTGCTTCAGAGGGTGGAGTGGGCTGTTTCGTAACAGGGACTGGTTCAATTTTCTTGCCTGCAGGCTTGGATCCTTCTGACTCCTTAGACACGTGCTCCTCTTGCACAGTCTTATGTTTCTTCTCCTTCTTCTTCCGTTCTCTAACGCTGCTCGAAGCTTCAGTCAGACCCAAGGGAACAGGAAGTATGTGCTCTTCATCTGCAATGAGGGCATCAGACAGTTTAAACTCCCGAGGTGTGCTCTCAGAATCCGACTCGTGGAGGTTCCCATTCTGAGCATCTTTCCTTTTGTTCTTTTTCTTCTCAGTTTTCTTTTTATCCGTCTTAGAAGGCAGAAACTTTTGGTCCCTTTTTTGTTTTGCAAGGACTTCATCGTATAATGTTTCTTTCATGAAAAGCCAGAAGAAGAGGAAGATGACTGTAATAACCACTGAAGGAATGAGGATGATAAAATAAGTAGACTCATAAAACTCCATTGTGCTTTTTCTTAACTACTTCCTAAAAAAAAAAAAAAAAAAATCTAAGGACAAAGAAAAAACAAGAATTAGTTTCAGGTCAGGTTTTTTCAGATTCTTTAACTACTACAATATTTTATAGATAATTACTTCTAAGGCTACTATATCAAAACTAATAGTTACTTCTTAAGTGCAAATCTGAACATCTACATAAATAAGAATTTCTGGAATCAGTTATCCTTGGACAAATCACCTCTCAGAGGTTCTTAGTCTGTGCAGGAAAGCTTTACCGTTTATAACACTAGTGTCCATTAGTTTAGGCTCTTAAGCAAAATAAGCAGTCATGGGATAAGAGAGAAGGTTCTCTCATGGATTGGTAACTGGTTACAAGATAGGAAACAAAGGGTAGGAATAAATGCTCAGTTTTCAGAATGGAGAGAGGTAAATAGTGGTGTCCCCCAGGGATTTGTACTGGGCCCAGTCCTATTTAACATTCATAAATGATCTGGAAAAAGGGGTAAACAGTGAGGTGGCAAAATTTGCAGATGATACAAAACTACTCAAGATAGTTAAGTTCCAGGCAGACTGCGACATGCTACAAAAGGATCTCACAAAACTGGGTGACTGGGCAACAAAATGGCAGATGAAATTTAATGTTGATAAATGCAAAATAATGCACATTGGAAAACATAATCCTAACTATACATATACAATGATGGGGTCTAAATTAGCTGTTACCACTCAAGAAAGATCTTGGAGTCATTGTGGATAGTTCTCTGAAATCATCCACTCAATGTGCAGCGGCAATCAAAAAAGCAAACAGAATGTTGGGAATCATCAAGAAAGGGATAGATAATAAGACAGAAAATATCATATTGCCTCTATATAAATCCATGGTACGCCCACACCTTGAATACTGCGTGCAGATGTGGTCGCCCCATCTCAAAAAAGATATATTGGAATTGGAAAAGGTTCAGAAAAGGGCAACAAAAATGATTAGGGGTATAGAATGGCTTCCGTATGAGGAGAGATAAATAAGACTGGGACTTTTCAGCTTGGAAAAGAGGCGACTAAGGGAGGATATGATGGAGGTCTATAAAATCATGAGTGGTATGGAGAAAGTAAATACAGAAGTATTATTTACTCCCTCTCATAATACAAGAACAAGGGGCCACCAAATGAAATTAATAGGTAGCAGGTTTAAAACAAACACAAGAAAGTATTTTTTCACACAACGTACTGTCAACCTCTGGAACTCCTTGCCAGAGGGTGTTGTGAAGGTCAATACTATAATAGGGTTCAAAAGGGAGCTAGATAGATTCATGGAAGATAGGTCCATCAATGGCTATTAGGCAGGATGAGCAGGAATGGTGTCCCTAGCCTCTGTTTGCCAGAAGCTGGGATTGGGTGACAGAGCATGGATCACTTGATAATAACCTGTCTGTTCATTCCCTTTGGGGCACCTGCCATTGGCCACTGTCAGAGGACAGGATACTGGGCTTGATGGACCTTTGGTCTGACCCAGTATGGCTGTTCTTATGAAACATGTAATAACACTGATCATCTGAGTTGAAGCGTATAAGACGGCAAGAGAATTCTATGGGAGTTCATTGCATTACCATACATGCACATTGACACTGGAGTACATAAGCAAAGCAGAAATGCAAGGGAACATACATGCAAGCATCCACACATCAAAATAAAGCCATAAATCTAATTTTAGGCCCAGAATTGACAACCTAATTTCATTTTTGAATTGGACACTATGGATATACTTTGTTAGAAAGTGGAACAGAGTTGGACTTCTGTACAAATTTTATTTTCCTGACTTCAACCTGCTTTAGACTATTAGTTTCCAAGGGCTTGTCTACAGGGTGGGATAATGCACGCTCTGGGAGTATGATTGCCAAAGCAAATGAGCATGCTTCACATTAATTGGCCTGTGTAGACCCTGCTGGTGCATTTTAATATAGAGTGTTTGAAACAGTATTACATTAAAGCACCCTAGGTAACTTTTAGTGACCAGGTGTACACAGGCCAATTAAACTAAATTGAATCAAGGCCACTGTTTTTGAATGAGAATGTCCACACAAGGGTTTAATGCAGTTAAATTAATCCACTTTTAATTCACAACTTTAGTTAGTTTGGATTAACCTTTCTGAGCATCCCTGTGTAGACAAGCCAAAAGAAAAGAATCCACCTATAAAAATCAAAGTTATAATCATTAAAAAAAATGAGGCTAGAATTCCACCTAAAAATATGCAACTACAAATTCATTAACTTTGAACTTCATTTAAAAATAATTAAAGGTTGGAAGTGTGCGCTTCAATGGAGTCCAGCTAACACGCTATCACTCCCTTTACAACAAAACCGACACCTGATTATCAGAATATGTAGAGATGAACAGCCAAGGAATCCAGCCTGTTTCTACAGCCATATAGTTTTGTGTCACCTCTCTAGCCACCCCCTTTACAGTGCCCATTCACCCATAATGGTGCCCCCTAAATTTTGTAAAAATATATGCAAAAATCCTAACAAGAAGTTACCAGGAAATTTTATTTTCTTTGTATCTGGAGTCAGTAACAAGTCATAGTGTCTCTCACACACACACACACGCAGTCCTGGGTAAGAATTCTGTGCTGGCTACAGCCATAGATTAAAAGGAGAGGAGAGCAAAGGACCACTTCTACATCCGGACACTTTAAGGCAAATGTATGGAGTATTTTTCCACCACAGTCTCAGTACAGGGATTCATTTATAATCCCTCTTTAAGACGCCCATTAATTCTTTCCCTGCTGCACTTGGTCTGGGGTACAAGCTGATAATTTTTCTAAACTTTCCCTCCAAAGAAATAAGAATTTCTTGTCAGCAAAGCCAATAGAAAATAACCTGAGTTTGTAGGCAGAGCCGTTTTGATAATTTTAAGAGACTACGGCCTGGTCTACACGGGGGGAGGGGGGAAATCGATCTAAGTTATGCAACTTCAGCTATGTGAATAACGTAGCTGAAGTCGAAGTGCTTAGATCTACTTACAGCAGTGTCTTCACTGTGGTAAATCAACGGCTGACGCTCCCCTGTCGACTCCGCCTACGCTTCTCACTCCAATGGAGTACCGAGTCGATGGGAGAGCACCCAGCGGTCGATTTATCACGTCTAGACTGGACGCGATAAATTGACCCCCGCTGGATCGATCGCTGCCCGTTGATCCAGCGGATAATGTAGACATGCCCTAAGCAATGAAGCTGGTGCAGAATTTGGCAGCGCCTTTGTTACACTATACCTCCTTCCAGGAGCATGCGACCCCAGTGCTTTTGGATCTAAACTGGCTCCCTATTCACTACCAGCTAGAGGGTTGCCAAGTGTCTGGTTTTGGACCGGAACACCCAGTTGAAAAGGGACCCTGGCGGCTCCAGTCAGCAGTGCCAATCGGGCTGCTAAAAGTCCGGTCAGCGGCACAGTGGGGATCCAGGGCTAAGGCAGGCACTGCCCTAGCTCCACGCAGCTCCCGGAAACGGCCGCCAGGTCCCTGCGGCCCCTAGGCACATGGGCGGTCAGGGAGGCTCTGTGCGCTGCCCCCACCCCTAGTGCCGGCTCTGCAGCTCCCATTGGCTGGGAACGGCAACAACCTCCTGCCCTCATCCTCCTCCCGCCCCCCAACCCCCTGCCTGGTGAAAGTGAGTGAGGGTGGGGGAGAGCGAGCGATGGAGGGAGAGGGGATGGAGCGAGTGGGGGTGGGGCAGAGGGCAGGGCAGGGGTGTTCAGTTTTGTGCAATTAGAAAGTTGGCAACCCTAACCAGCTAGAGTTTTATAGATAAAAATCAGCAAGTAAAGCCCTAAGGGGGTAGGGTCTACTTATCTGAAAGACCACCTCTCCTCAAGCTACGTCATCACACACAAGCTCAGCGGAGGCCTCACCCACAAGGGGAGTTAGATATATTATAAAAAGAGTTCACCTGTCAAAATAAGTAAATAATGAAAGTTAAGGCGATTTTTCAAGACACCATAAATTCAAACTCTCTAATTTTTAATCCAGCTTCCCAGACAAAGTCGAGCCTCGCATGAGATGCAACATGGGGAATTTCAGGAAGGTTTGTCTGTTTTCGGGAAAAAAGTGTGGGGGTTTGAAAGCTGGGCTTACAACAGAAAGCTAGCTTCAGTTTTAACTATGATGTAGCTATAGTTACGCTATAATACCAGCTTCTTGTGTTAGTGAGTGAGCCAAATTAGTTCTCTTGAAAAAATGAATTTGACGTTTCCCTCAGCCAGAGTCAATATTGAATATTTACACAAGAGCCTAATCCTTGAAAAAAAAAAAAAAAGTGTAATTATGCAGATTTTTCACAAGTGTAATTAAATTGATCATTACAGTACATTATTACAGTAATTATACAGTTCACAATATCCAACTACTAAGAATGCTCCTTCAGAACCATACCAGTCTTCTCCATCACCAACATACAACTCCCTCAGGACTCTCAAACTCACAACACTGTCTGGACTCAAGCAACATGAATTGACTGTCATTCATTGCAGCCCTGGCCCCACATACCTCTCCATATTCAACAGACGACAGTCAGGTGGAGTGTACCGAAATGCACTAAGGAAAGGAACACTGCAAAGATCCCTCCCAGTAGTCAGAAAAGAGATTGGAACAGTGGACAAGACAGCGTTGAAAGGAGTCGCAGAGAGCCACAAAACCACACTCCAAGATCTTGATGCGTTGCAACATTTTCATTGTGATGTTGCTCAATATGAAACGAAGCTGAGCCAAACCGGAGCAGTATCATAATGTAATGGCCTAGCAATGATTTTGTGGCTCTCCACTAGGGAAGATGTGAGCCACCACAGCTGAATACCAGAGCTCCTGAGTAAATACAAGAATAGACTCTCATTTTTAAACAGAACAATGGGTCAGTAGAGGATACAGGTCTATAAAAGCTTCAAATAATTTCCAAAGGAGCCATCAATACGTCATTATGGCAGTTTTGTAATGAGGAATATGTACCTGATAAAACGAGTTCCTATCTGAGTTAGCAGACACGTTCTAGTCTTTGCAGTGAAACTCCTTCTAACAAGTTCGTTCCCCCAAAGCTTTATTCTGCATGTACAGTACACTATATTTTCAGAATCCCAATGAATCAAATTACGTCATGAGTGATTACCGCAAAATAGCTTGGAAATTCAGTTTCGGTTCCATAACCTCAAAGTGTTTTTAAAACACGGTTACCTACTTTTCCTTAACTGTTGTTCTTCAAGGTATGTTGTACATACCCATACCACTTCATGTGAGTGTGCACCTCATGCACAGCTGTCGGAGAGGTTTCCCTCAGCAGTACCTGTTGGGGCAGGATGAGCTCCCTCTGGTGCCTCACACCACTGCACCCAGCTATAAAGGGCCAAGCTGCCCCTGACTCCCCTGGGTTCCTTCCAACTGGAAAGACTCTGGTAGAGAGGGGAAGGAAAAGGAGTCATGGAAAAGACATGTGCAACACATCTCAAAGAACAACCGTTATGGAAAGGCAGGTAACCATTTTTAATTCCAGTGATTGCACGTTTATTCCACTGCAGGTGACTCACAAGCATTTCAAACGAGGTGGGCTTGGAATCTACTTGACATGGGATTGTAGGACCACCCATTCAAATCTGGCATCAGCTCTAGATTGATGAGATGGTATAGTGAGAGGCAAACGTGTGGACTGACGACCAGGTTGCTGGCCTACAAATGTCCAGTATGGGTACACACGCCAGGAAGGCTGTGGAAGTTGCCTGAGCCACTTCTTTACTTGGAGGTGTAATATCAGACAACCAGTAGCACAAAGGACTACAGCTAGAAATCCAGGAAGAGATCCTCTGGGTGACCCTTCCTTGTCTGAAACCGCAACAAAGAGCTCAGATGAAGATCTGAAAGGCCTAGTCTGATCCAGGTAAAAAGCCAAAGCTCTTCTAACATCTAGTGTTGAGCTTTTCTTCCCCTTTACTCGAATGAGGCTTTGGAAAGAAAGTCGGCAAATAAATTACTTGAATAATGTGAAAAATCGGAAACCACTTTTAGACAGGAATTTTGGGTGAGGCTGAAGGAAAAACAGTGTCGCTAAAGAAAATTGTATACGGAGGCTCTGACACTAAAGCTCACAGCTCCCCTACTCTCCTGGCCAAAGTTATAGCAACCAAGAAAGCCACCTTCAGAGACAGGTGTAACAGAGAACAAGTCACTAGCAGCTCAACGGGGATGTGGGTATAACCTGAGCATACCCTTTAGAAATCTGATGTACATAGGGTTTGAAAAAAATTGAATCCATGGGAAGGTGGAAGGCTGAGATAGTTCCATCAGAGTCAGTTTGGTGGCTAAGAGCTAATCCTTGTTATTTCAGAAACACAAGATAGTCCAAGATATGGCAAATCAGAGCTTGAGCTGGGGGCACCTCTCTTTGTATGGACCAAAACGGACAATATCTTCCATTTATCAAGGTAAGTAGTCCTAGTGGAAGGCGTCCTACGATTTAGCAGAATTTCAGGTGGAGGGCCTGAAGGCTGGCATGAAAGTGGTGAGTGGTCCTGGGAGATCACATGCACATCTCTCGGGAGCAGCAGTGGAGGTCTGACCAACAGGGGCAGCAGACTTAAAAACTAATTGTTGACAGGGCCATGCAAGGGCTATTCGAATAAAGTGAGTGGAATCTTGCTTGACTTTGGAGAAGACCTCAGGCAACAGGCAGGAGCAAAACTGGCAGGAAGGCATACAGCAGGCCTTTTTAACCAAGGTAGGAGGAAAGCCTCTGTCAGTGAATCCAGGATAGGATCTGCTTGTGAACCAAAAAAAAAAAAAAAAAAAAGACGACATTTGTTGTTTGCTCTTGTTGCAAACAGTTCCATTTGGGGAGTCCTCCACTGCTGGAAAATGGACTGGGGCACATCTGGGTGAAGAGACCACTCATGGTAACCTGCAAATGATCTACTCAGGAGGTCTGCCAGAGTGTTTTGAGCTCAGGTTGATGGAACAGGTAATGTAGAAATTCCAAAGGAGGATCGCATTCTCGCATAACTTTTTTGAATGGGCCACCCCTTATTTGTTTACACAGAACATGGCTGCTGTGTTGTCTACGAGTACCAACCAATTCCAACCCTTGGTATGTAGAAGGAACACCACGCATAGTAAACAGATTGCCCAACGCTCTTGATATTTATATAGAGACTTCGATCCTGAGGAGACCAAAGACCCCAAGCCTGAAGGGGACCCAGTTGAGATACTCTGCCTAGATCCATCCGTGACTAAAGCGAGTGACTGTTGTGGAGGGACAAAGGAACTCGTTCACAAACATCTGCAGGTTCTACCCACCAGTAAGTCCAGGGAGGACAAGACCCAAGCAGGCACTTGAACCGTCATGTCCACATGACAATAGGAGGGCGAATACCCAGAGGCTAGCCAACCCTGTAGTTCTGAGGCATAGCCCGCCATGCAAGTGCACACCACCGTGTATCCTAGAAGTATGAGGTAGTTCTGAACCGCAGGGACAGGATAAACCTTTAGATCTAGAGCAATGACCCACATCGTTTGGAACCTCGGCTCTGGCAGGAAAGCCCTGGCCTTTGTCGGGTCCAGGACTGCCCCTATGAATTCAATTCTCTGAACAGGCATCAGGATAGATTTCTCTATATTGCTTAGGAGCCCCAAGGAATCAAATGTGGTCTGAATAGTGGCTAAGCTGGAGAGTAGCTAAGATCTAGCCCAGCCTCTCACTAGCCAGTCATCCAGGTAGGGTAGCACATGGAAGCCCAATTTTCACACCGCTACTACAACCATGCATTTTGGGAACACGCTGACAGGCAGCACTACAAATTGGTAGTGGGATTCATTGACCATGAATCTGAGAAACTTTCTGTGGCTCTGGTGAATCACCACATGAAAATATGCTGCTCAACTTAAAGGATGCTTACCAGCCCCCGGGACCTAAGGAAGGGATAATAGACAATAGAATACCAATTGAAATGTATTAAATAATATTTTTGGATGTTTTTCTACATTTTCAAATATATTGATTTCAATTACAACACAGAATACAAACTGTACACTGCTCACTTTATATTATTTTTATTACAAATATTTGCACTTTAAAAATGATAAAAGATACAGTATTTTTCAATTCACCTCATACAAGTACTGTAGTGCAATCTCTATCGTGAAAGTGCAACTTACAAATGTAGATTTTTTTTGTTACATAACTGCACTCAAAAACAAAACAATGCAAAACTTTAGAGCCTACAAGTCCACTCAGTCCTACTTCTCATTCAGCCAATCGCTAAGACAAACTAGTTTGCTTACATTTACAGGAGATAATGCTGCCCACGTCTTATTTACAAGATCACCAGAAAGTGAGAACAGGCCTTCGCATGGGACTTTTGTAGCCAGCATTGCAAGGTATTTACGTGCCATATATGCTAAACATTCGTACGCCCCTTCATGCTTCGGCCACTATTCCAGAGGACATGCTTCCATTGTTTTATTTTTGAATGCAGTTATTTTTTGTACATAATTCTGCATTTATAAGTTCAACTCATGATAAAGAGATTGCACTACAGTACTTGTATTAGGTGAATTGAAAAATACTATTTATTTTGTTTTTACAGCACAAATATTTGTAATAAAAATATATAAAGTGAGCACTGTATACTCTGTATTTGGTTATAATTGAAATATATTTGAAAATGTAGAAAACATCCAAAAATATTTAAATAAGTGGTACTCTATTATTGTTTAATCGCGATTCATTTTTTTAAATCACTTGACAGTCCTAATTATTATTTTCTTCAGAATGACAGACTCATCTGATGAAAGCAGTCCATTATCTCAGGTGCACCAGAAGATGCATCTGCAACCTCTTTATGGTAAAAGGAATTTTATACTTGATCCAAAGAATATTGCTACAACTTCTAGTTCTATAATCTCAGTAGAATCAGTCTCTGCTCCTGTTCTACTCTTGTTACTCACTACAAAGTCAAGAGGAGCATGAACAAAAGCATGCTTTCACCATGAATTCTGAGATCAGTCATCTATAGAATAAATGCAGGAAGTGTGATAGGAGACACAGTATTCAGAAGCCACAGGACGCCTCTTATACAGAAGAAAGTTTCCAAAAAAAAATAAAAGCTTTAAGATGTGATTTGAAGTGGATGCTTCTACCATGGACTTGTCAAAGCATTCACTCTAAAGGAGTCAGCCTCTCACAGATATGCCTGATGAGAAAACTGATCTGATAGTTTTCAGAGTAATAGCCGTGTTAGTCTGTATCCGCAAAAAGAATAGGAGTACTTGTGGCACCTTAGAGACTAACAAATTTATTGTAGCATAAGCTTTCGTGAGCTACAGCTCACTTCATCTGATGCATGTAGTGGAAAATACAGAAGGAAGATATATATATACACACATGTAACAATGGGTGTTACCATACACATTATAAGGAGAGTGATCAGTTGTCAGCAGGAGAGAAAAATGATAGTGTAATTTCACTTAGCAACCCCCTGCATAAGCAAGGCTATAATGAAAACTTCCAGAGCTACAGTATTGTAATTACAGTGTAAATAGAATGACAAGCTGACTGCCTTCAGCATGAGAACGATGGCATTTATAAAGGCTTTTTGATACAGAGTCTAAGATGACATTCTTTTCAGCACAAATGGGAAGCATTTTGCCCTGCATGAAGTCGTACTTATATCTTTGGTCTAGTTCAGCGTTTCTCAGATGCGGCCACCAGGGGGTTTTCCTGAGGCCATGACCGCCTCCTGAACAGAGATGGGGGAGAGGGCAAAGCAGCAGCCCCTCCCTGCAGCACCTAGGGGCTCCGAGGGAGGGCTTCAGCGCCCCCCACCCCCACCCCACAATCTTCAGCCGTGAGGCTTCAGGTGCAGGCTTCAGCCCCCCTGCCCGGCTTCAGCCATGGGGCTCTGGGCATCAGCCCCTCAGGCTGTCAGGGCTCCAAGCTTCAGCCCCTCTCTCCCCACCAGCTCCAACCATGGGGGGCTCCAGCTCTGGGCTTCAGCCCAGGGCGGCAGGGCTTCAGCAGTGCCAACCTTACTGGGTGCCGTGGTCAAGAGGCAAAGAGTGGGTTGAGCCCAGGGTGCAAAGCTGCAGAAGGGAGCTCAGGGCAATGGGAGGGGGGAAAGCAGTGGACTACTGTACATTATTTTTATTATTGAGTGTGCAAAAAACCCTTCAGAAATAAATTACAATGATTTGGGCATGTATATGTGCAGGTTTATTTGTTTTTCCTAAAGTTAATTAAATATTTTAAGAAAATTTGTCAGATCGGCCACCAGCAAGAATTGGTGACCACACACTGAGGCCACCAAAAAATTTGTTGCAAGAACCCGTGACTAGCTTACGATTAGAACAATTTCATTCTAACTCCCATTCATTCTTTCCTGTCCAATTTGCAAGCCTCCCAAGCAAAAGGGAAACCAAACTGGGGGGGGAAGGGGGAGGGAGAAACTGTCAAGAAGCAGGGAAGGAAGGCAGGCTAGAGAAACTACTTTCATCAAGAGATACAGGGAAAACTTGAAGAAATAAGGAAAGTGGATAAAAACTGAACTATTTAACCTGTTCACTTCTATTCT
The DNA here is from genome assembly GCA_003942145.1 of Platysternon megacephalum. NCBI lineage: Eukaryota > Metazoa > Chordata > Testudines > Platysternidae > Platysternon > Platysternon megacephalum. The sequence goes on along the minus strand of QXTE01000114.1, from coordinate 1,886,879 downwards.
TTTTAATAGCAGCATAAGGATACTTTTCAAAAAAGTACCGTAATCCTTTTTCCTAATAGGGTTTGCAAACGGCAGTTTTATTAAACACAATAGACACTACAAGGTGCAGCCCTTAGTAAGATAGAGCCACTTTGGAAGTGGTTGTGGCACTCTGCAATGCACAGTAACAGCCAAACACAACAAATCCTGCTGTAACCAATTACTTAACATGCACCCTCCCTGCCAAGCAGCAGCACAATTAAAAGCCCTGAAGTTTAACCAGCACACTTTAAAATTCCATGCATTGCTACAAACCCTTGTCATGTTACCCATCAGATGTTTACCCTGGAAGAGGCTTTTTAAGTTGAGCTTCTGATTTCTTAAGTTGAACAACTGGGCTGGATTTGACAATCCTCCTTCCCCCATCTAAAAAGCTTTTATACTCCTTATATAAGTTCTAAACCTACCACCTTTGATGGCATCCCTTTAACCCTTCTGCAAAGGGAGAACTGCATTCTGCCCTGAGTTATCAAAACTTGGACAGCTTTACTATTTTCACTTTGAATTAACAGGCCAAATCACTTTTTTTCACCTGCACTCACCCAACACCACAGAAAATGCTTAGTCAATTACTTCATTTCTAATGCTGCATCTAACATGATTGTTTATTAGCAACTGGCTTCCTGTAAGTGAGTGAGTTAACTTTGTATTATATTTCACAATACCAAAAGCTACTGGTGTAATTAGAACTCAAGTTTCTCTATGCTGATATATAACCTTCAGATGGATATTCAATCAGTTTTAATCCTTGGATCTAAACTTGTACTCTGCAAGACAGAAATAAGTTATAGCTCCATCTGGTTGAAGCATGAGCCATTCTTAGCTTAGCCCTGCATGTTAAAAGTATGCTCACTATGAACTCCAGGGTCTCAAGACGCATGTAATCCCCTGAGATTTTTATGCTGTTTTAAAAATTAAACACATTGCTAAGGACAAAGAATTTTATTTTGATTTTTAAAAGATACATTGTAAGATTTCATTAAAGGCTATAGCACCTTTAATCAGGGTTTTCCCAGGGATTTTGTCAAGAGGGTTCATGAACCTTCTTACTGCTGAATGACACAGCATCTTGGTCACCCAGCAGCCTGAGCCATGCCAGTAAATCCTGTGGCAGAGACTGAAAAGATACTGCACTTAAACGAGCATCAACTTGCATATGCAAGGTTTTTCCAATGTTTAGGTGATCTTCGGCACGCTAGGTATAGTACGTAACCACATTACTGACTAAAAGAACCATAATCTACTGATTTCAGTTTTTAGCCGATTCACCTCAGGGGTACAGTACATAGCGTCATCAATGGAACACAGATTAGAGTACCCAACCAGAAGTTACTGTTTGATTATATATTTTACGTCTGTAGATGACCAACCATACACCTCACTGTCGAACAGAAACCCTTGAAAATACAATCCTCATTTTCTCAAAGATCGTAGCCCTTCAGAGAGGAAGGCTTCAGAGTGGTTAGAGAATAGCCCTAGGACTTGAGACACCTGGGGTCAATTCCCTGCTCTGCTACAGACTCTCTGACACATTGGGCAAGTTATCAAGGCCTAGTCTACACTAGAAAGTTAGGTTGGCTTGGCTACATCGCTGAGGAACGTGAAAAATCCACACCCCTGATTGGCGTAGTTAAGTCGACCTAAGTCCCCACAAAGGCAGCGCTAGGTCAACGGACGAATTCTTCCATCGACCTAGCTACCACCTCTTGGGGAGGTGGAGTATCTACGCCAACAGGAGAATCCCTCCGGTCAGTGTAGGTAGTGTCTACACTGAAGCACTACTGCTGCGCACCTGTAACACTGCGGCTGTGACGCTGTAGCGTTTCAAGTGTAGACAATCCCCAAGTCTCTGTGCCTCAGTTCCCCATCTATAAAATGGGGATAACAGCACTGCCCTACCTCACAGGCGAGCTGTGAGGATAAGTCCATTGAAGATTATCAGGCACTCAGACACTAAGCGATGGGGGTCAGATAAGTACCCAAAATAGCCAACATTTGTTTCAGTTCAGTAGGATTGTGTTACTAAAGGTGACTTGCAAAGAAAAAATAGATTGGGTTTGTTTACTTTGTTCTCTTTCGATGTATAAAGAGATTGTTGTTTTGAGATCGTTCCTGTGTCCACATGTGCATGCACATGTCCTGTCCAGGCAAGAAGGCTGCTGTCTGGAGGGCTAGTGTAGCGTAAACCAATGGTTCTCAACCAAGAGTATGCGTACTCCTGGGGGAATGCAGAGATCTTCCAGGGGTACTCATCTAGATCAGTGTTTCTCAACCTGGGATTGCAGCTCCCAGGGGGGTCATGGGATGGGTTATGGGGGGGATCACAAGTGCAGGGCCAGTATTAGGGGGTGGCAAGCAGGGCAATTGCCCAGGGCCCCACAAAGCTAAGTTACATGCTTGACCCCCCCACCGCCTGAGGCTTGGGCTTCAGACAAGGCTCACAAGTGAAACACACTCAAGTATCACACTGAAGAGTAAATACAGTATTTATATTCCAATCGATTTACTTTATAATTATATAGTAAAAAATGAGAAGTAAGCAATCTTTCAGTAATAGTGTGCTTTGACACATTTGTATTTTTGTGTCTGATTTTGTAAGCAAGTGGTTTAAGACAAATCAGACTCTAGAAAGGGGTACGGTAGTCTGGAAAGGTTGAGAACCACTGGGGTAAACGACATTACAAGAAGCATGAGTGTGGAAGTAGAGCCCCTTAGAACAGGAAGGGATTTTAGTCAGACTATTTAGAACTTGTTTTGGTTTTGTTAACACCTAGCTATCTTTAGTGGCTAATTAACAAAGGCTTCCTTTATTTAGAACATTAAAGATTCAACACCTTAGCCTTTCAATTACGGTGTTAAGCACTCACAATAAATGTAGCTTATACCTCACACTACTCCTCCAATAAACCAGGGAAAACCAGATTTTAAATTTTTATTATTTCTAAGGGTATGTCTACACTGGCAGAGTTACAGCGCCGGCAGTTACAGCGCCGCTCAGGGCGCTGAAGAGAACTGCTGTTGTGTGTTCATATTGTCAGCTGCCTGCCCAATAGCGTGTTCACATTTGCAGAGATATTTGGAGCGGTGCACTCTGGGCAGCTATCCCACAGAGCATCTCTTCTTCTGCCGCTAAGAGCTGTGGGAAGGCAGAAGGGGGTTGCAGGGCATCCTGGGTCCTGTCCCAATGCCCCGTGATGCATTGCTTCGCATCCCAGCAATCCGTGTGCTTCCATCCGCATTTGGCGTCATCTTTCAACAGTTTGCGTACTGCGCGCCCTGCCTCTTTGGTCTGCAGGAATGGATCCCACACTGTTGACCAATATGCTGCTCGCTCTCACTAATATGTCATGAGTGGCAATGGAGTTATTCCTTAAACTACAAAGGCAAGAGGTGTGCGACATTGATCTCGCCACGTGTAGTAGTTACATCACGAGACTGCTTGTGGCATTCACCGAGGTGCTGGCCACAGTGGAACGCTACTTTTGGGCTTGGGAAACAAGCACTGAGTGGTGGATCACATTGTCATGCACATCTGGATGACGAGCAGGGACTGCAGAACTTTCAGATGAGGAAAGCCACATTTATGGGACTGTGTGATGAACTCGCCCCAGCCCTGCGGCGCAAGGACACGAGAATGAGAGCTACCCTGTCGTTGGAGAAGCGCGTGGCGATTGCACTGTGCAAGCTGGCTACTCCAGACTGCTACCGATCAGTCGCTAACCAGTTCGGAGTGGGAAAGTCGACCATTGGACTCGTGTTGACAGAAGTGTGCAAGGCCATTGATCGCATCCTGCTCCGAAAGACCGTGAGTCTGGGCAACGTGCGTGACATTGTGGATGGCTTTGCACAAATGGGTGGCTTTGCACAAATGGGCTTCCCTAACTGCGGAGGGGTGATAGATGGCACGCATATTCCAATTCTGGCACCAGACCACCTAGCCACTGAGTACATTAATCGTAAGGGGTATTTCTCTATGGTTCTCCAGGTGCTTGTGGATCACCGTGGGCGTTTCATAGACATTGACGCAGGCTGGTCCGGAAAGGTGCATCTTTCGGAACACTGGCCTGTTCAGGGAGCTGGAAGCAGGGACTTTCTTCCCAGACCAGAAGATCACCATAGGGGAAGTCGAAATGTCCATTGTGATCCTGGGAGACCCTGCCTACCTCTTAATGCCGTGGCTTATGAAGTCATACACGAGGCACCTTGACAGCAGCAAGGAGCGGTTCAACAACAGGCTGAGCAAGTGCAGAATGACTATTGAGTGTGCTTTTGTCCATTTAAAGGCCCAGTGGCGCTGTCTATATGGGAGGCTGGACCTGGCCGATGACAATATTCCTATGCTTATAGCCGCGTGCTGTATGCTCCATAATATTTGTGAAAGGAAGGGTGAAAGCTTCACTCAGGGCTGGACCGCTGAGGCTCAGCGCCTGGAGGCTGAATTTGAACAGCCAGAGACCGGGGCTATTAGAGGGGCGCAGCACGGGGCCATAAGGATCAGGGATGCCTTGAGGCAGCAATTTGAAACTGAAATCCACTAATATTTGTTGCTATGCTCGGGTGTGCAGTGCTTGTAATGCTAGGAGGTGATTGTGATTGGTGCAGACGATGCACTATGAAGGTTTAAGAAAATTGCCTGTTTTGCAGGGCTCTGTTTGCTTTCAATTAATAGAATAAAGATTGCTTTCAAACCCAAACAATTTTTTTACTAAGAAACAACCACCAGAGGGGGGAGAGAGAAACAAAAAAAACCACATCAGCACTGTGGGGGGTGGAGAAAGAGAGGGTCCCAGGAGGAGGTGGTGTCCCAGGACGGTTAAAGATTTGTGTATGTTCAGGTATCATATGCAACCTTGTCCTTTGGAGTATAGTGCAGCCGGTACTGCACTTCAGCAGGGCTAAACTGCAAAGGGACAGGTGTTGAGTGCAGCGGGTACTGGAAGTCCACAGTGCTGGACTGTGACGGGGGAGGAGTGGAATGCGGCGGGTACAAACTGGAGCCAGGAGGTTGATAGGAGTGTGTTGGCGGTGTCGGGGGGGGGGGGCACGCATGGGAAAGAGTTTTGTGACAGTGGCTGCAGGGGAGGGCGGGCGCAGAACTGCTCAGTTTGTAGTGCTAGTAGCGCCTGGAGCATGTCCACTTGGCGTTCCATAACTTTTAAGAGCCGCTCCGTGGCTTCATTCTGGCGCACCATGTTCTCCTTTCGGTCCCTCTTCTCGCTGTCCCACAGCTCCTTTAATTCTTGTTTTTTGGCCGCGGAGTGCATTATGACATAACGCAAAAAGTCCTCTCTAGTTCTTCGTGGCCACTTTCTAATTCTGCGCACCCGTTCAGCCGGCGATAACAAAGAGGGAAGCTGGGCTCCCAAGGTCATATCTGTGAAGCCAAAATACAGTTTGCAGAAGCAGTATTGTTTGCAACACACAGACCACTGATTCAGTGATTTCAAACACAGCCACTATTCACACACCTGTCACTAACTGGCTGACCCCAAGCAAGCACACACGAGCCACAAGACCCCCAAAATGGTGAGTAGCCGCAGGGGCAGAGGAAATCAGTGTTCCAGGACCGTCCTGTACACTGGGCACGTGGCTCTTGGGGAGAGCCAGCACTGTAGGGGGGGCCTTATAATCATTCCTGTCCCCATATTTTCCACAGGCTGTGTTCATTATGGAAGATATGTCGCTGCTGAGGTTGAGCAGGGAATCAAGGGGGGGGGGGGGCGGGGTGTCTTCTCCAAGACTGCAGCTTCCGCCCTGGCCCTTATGCAGTTTGCCTGTGTGCAGCAATGGTCCCCCACTCCCCAGGGACAGCAGAGTGGAGTGGGAAAGTCACCCTTAATGGGGCAAGAAACAAAGCAGCTCTGCCAAAGAACCTGCGGTAGCAGATTGCCCAGTATCTCCGTGAGAGTTTTGTGGAGATCTCTGAGGCAGATTCCCATTAAGTCAGGGAATCAATCAACAGCCTGTTCCGCCGCTCAGACTGGGCATGTGGTGGTACGCGCATCATACAGACAAGCTGCTTTCTGCAACCTCCTGCCCACAACAACTTGCTTCAGCGATTCCCAAAATCAAAGCCACTTACCAGGGGCCTCCTCTCCTGTTTGAGCTTCGCCAAGCTCCGACAGCTGTGACTGGCTAGCCTCCTCTGGGGTAGAGAAGAGCTCCTGGCTGCATGCTTCTCTGACCTCCGAGTCATCCTCTGCCTCTGGGTCCCCCCTTCCCCTCCACAGCCTCGTCCAAGATTTCCTCCTCTTGGCTTGGTCCACTCTTGACTGGCACGCGAGCTACCAAAGTATCCACAGGGGCCTTCGCAGTGAAGGTGGGGTCGCCACCAAGTATCACGTCCAGCTCTTTGTAGAACCAGCACCTCATGGACGCAGCACCGGAGCGGCGGTTTGCCTCCCGCGCCTTGTGGTAGGCGTTCCGCAGTTCCTTCACTTTGACCCTGCACTGCAGTGTCCCCCGGTCATGGCCCCTTTCTGTCCTGCATCGTGAAATCTGTCCGTAGGTATCATAATTCCTATGGCTGAAGCACAGCTGGGACTGGACAGCCTCCTCTCCCCAAATATTGATGAGGTCCAGCAGCTCGGCATTGCTCCAAGCGGGGGATCGCCTGGTGCATGGAGCTGGCATGGCCACCTGGAAAGATGTGCCACCGAGCAAACAGGATGGGGACTTTCAAAATTCCCAAGGAATTTAAGGGGTGGGGCTCACGGTTGGTCATCTGAGCACAGGGCAGTAGAATTCAAAACGATGACCAGAGAGGCGAGAAAAGGCATCGTAGGACACCTCCCAGAGCCCAACCACAGTGCTGTAATCTATCAGGGTGTCTACACTGGCACCACAGTGGTGTAGCTCTGGCGCAGAAAGCTGTACACCTCTCGTCGGAGTGGTTTTGTTTTTTGTTTTTTTACAGTGCTGTAACTAAGCGCACTAAGTTGGTCGGCAGTGTGTACACCTCGGGAGTTACACCGCAGAAAGCTGCTTTACTGCACAGAAACTAGCCAGTGTAGTTAAGGCCTAAGGGCTTATCTACGCTTAAAACACTACAGCAGCACAGGATTCTCTCATCAGTGTAGGTAATCCACCTCCCGAGAGGCGGTAGCTAGTTTGAGGGAAGAATTCTAGCACTGTCTACACGGGGATTTAGGTCAGTTTAACTACGCTGCTCAGGGGCGTGGATTTTTCACATCCTCAACTGATGTTGTTAAACTGACCTAATTTTCTGTGCAGACCAGGTCTTAGCCAAGAACAGGAAAAAAACCACATTACAAATCCCTTTCACCTTCTTTATACATCAGAAAGCAAAAAAGGGCACAAGCTGTAGAAAGAATTTTCCAGGTCACCTTGAAAACTGTACAAGTATTAGGAAAAGTGCGAAAGAAAGATCTAGAAATCAAGAACAGTGATTTTAATTTTAATAAAGGAATTATTGCACCAGTTTTGACACAAACACCTAAATACACCTACTGTACATGACAACTTTTGCATGCAATGCGCTATTCAAAAGGAGCACCCAACATGTGTGCCCTGTTTGAACTAGTACTCTTGAAACTAGAAAAGTCTCTGGAAGAGAAGTGTGGTAAATCAATCACAAATGCAATCAGTTAATTGTTACAGCACTCATGATACTGTCCAGATCATACATTAATCTGACTCCTAAAATTAGACTTAACTCTTTATGTCTGGGAAGGCTAGAAGCCTTAACTGAACATGCTTAAAAGTTACTCAATATAGCATAGTTGGTGTTTTAAAGCAAACAGTAATGACAAACATTAAAAAAAAAAAAGAGGAAACAACAAGGACTTGTCATAGAATCATAGAACTTGAGATCAGAAGGGACCATTATGATCATCTAGTCTGACCTCCTGCATGATGCAGGCCACAAGAGTTGACCCACCCACCCCTGAAATAACTCTCACCCTTGACTCAGCTGTTGAAGTCCCCAAATCATGATTTGACAACTTCAAGCAGCAGGTAATCCTCTAGCAAGCGACCCCTGTTTTTTTTTTTCCAGCCCCCTGCCTTCACTAGCAGGACCAATTACTGATTTTGCCCCAGATCCCTAAGTGGCCTCCTCAAGGATTGAACTCACAACCTTGGGTTTAGCAGGCCAATGCTCAAACCACTGAGCTATCCCTCCCCCAATACCTCTTTTTGTCCTTGACTAAACTGATCCTATTAAACCATTTGCTGAACACAATCTCAGCACTGCAAATACCCAGTAGGTAAATATTTTCCATTCCAAACATGCTATTGTTTCTGCCATTTGTTGGGCTATGCTCAGTTGCTTTACGTTACTAATTTATTAAATTCCACAAAAGTTTGTTTCATTTCAGCAAAGGCCTTTAACCAGGTACTTACAGAAAGGGCATATTTAGAGGACACATACATTACAGTAATGAGGTTGCAGTACCAAGGACTGAAGCTCTTAATCAGGCAGGAGCATTAGATGCCTATAGTTATACCCACAACTGAATGACCTTGATTTTGTAAAGAGGGACCACAGACAACCGTAAACTGCAGCATCTCCTGAACACAGTGCCAAGTTACTAGTGGAAGATTATGGTCAAGGAAGGGGCAGAAGGACTCCATACTGAGACCTGAGCTGAAGCTACAAATTCCATTCTTATCAATAGTTCAGGCAAAATTTGAAATTAGACAAAGGTTTTTAACCATCAGAGAAGTGAAGTTCTGGAACAGCCTCCCAAGGGGAGCAGTGGGGACAAAAAACCTAACTGGCTTCAAGATTGAGCTTGATAAATTTATGGAGAGGATGGTATGATGGGACTTCCTACAATGGCATGTAGCCAATCTACGACTGCTAGCAGCAAATAACTCCAATGGCTGGTGAGGGGACCCTAGATAGGGAGGGCTCTGAGTTACTACAGAGAAGTTTTTCCTATGTATCTGGCTGGGCTTAAAGTCTATGAGATTCCAAAAAGGTGTAAGTACGTACACAAAGAGGTAGACAATTTCTGCCTGAACGTCAGTATCTAGGAAACTCCAATACCTCTTACAATATTTATAAAAGGGAGACTGTTTATCTACAATAGTTGTAACAGGCCTTTTTTTATGCAAGTGACAAAAAGAGCTCAGGGCAGACGGAGGAGAGGATGATGGACGAAACCAGGAGGGTAAATAATTTGACTAGCAATAGCGCTACTGGTACCACAGCCATGATAAGCCATCTTAGTTTTCAGAATGATGACGCTATCCGATACTCCTGTACATCCTTAACGTCACTACCTGCTAGCACCAGAATCCACTTAGCATCCTTTCCCCATGACTTCAGAGGTACCCTTTTGTTATCTTTTCAGTGCCTTGTTCCAAACTGTTAACCACACTTCATAGTTTCTGTAAGCCAAGCACACTGCACACACCAGGGACTCCCCTTGCATTCCTCCATTCCCCCGTGAGCTCCATGGGCCACCCTCCTATTCCCCTCTATTTCAGGAACTCCCCACAATCCTTCCCACCCCCATTCCCCGGGGTTCCAAACTGTTAACTCCTCTAGAGACCTTTAACCCCTAAGACTTAAATGGGTGGACTTTAGATTAAATTGTTTCCGTTTCACCTTCTCTTAGCAAACAAGGGAGTTGAGAAACAGGTGTATATTTGTCTGCTCTTCAATCCACCAGACTGCAAGGCTGAAGTCAGGTACTGCGAAATGACGCTTCTCTGCCTCAATCTCAAAATATACCAGGTTTCTCCTGTAAGCTCTCGCTTGCCTTCACACCCTATCCCGAGGGACTGAGCTGAGAGCGCATCAGATTTAAAGCGAAGAGAAATTCATTGTGAAGGCTGACATCTCTGATTTGAGCCTTTCCCCCACCACCACCATGGGACTGCAACTGAGCTACTTTTCAGGCAACAATTGTTCAACCATTAGAGAACTGCTGAAGGCCAAATTACCCCCCAGGATACCTGCACAGAGGCACTGTAACTGAGGGCATAATTTGAAAACAAAGGCGTTGCACAGCTGGCTGTGCTAACAATTCTGTTGATATGCAAGCCTGAAAAGAATCCAGTTCTCTCTCCCAGAGCTTTGTTGCTTCTGCAGGGGCAAGAAGTTGTAAAAAAAAAAAAAAAAAAGATATCTTACTTCTTCACTGAAGTCACATACATAGTAGAGAGGGCAGATCTGCTGAGTGAGAAGGCGGCCCCTTTACACTCCGCCTTCGGAGTAGAACTACACTCAATTTAGCTTTCTTGTCATTTTAAAGTACCACACTGACTAAAAATGAATTGCTTTACTCTGACAATAGTCCCGTCCATCTGCTGTGCAACTAAATGGCCTCTGTAACTTTGTTCAGGACATGTTGTTTTGTTTTTTACAACTTGTTTTCACATTACCCTCTAGTTCTGAATTTTGTAAGTAAAACAAAAGCTTGCTTTTTCCAAGGGTCCTTACATAGAAAGAGTCACTCCACAAAGTTCCACATTAACGCAGGATTATATGCCAAAATAAAAGTAAAAGCTATTTGATTGAGAGCCAAAAAGCTGCGTTTAGATCACGGGTAGGCAACCTGCGGCACGCCAGCTGATTTTCAGTGGCACTCACACTGCCCGGGTCCTGCCCACCGGCCCAGGGGGCTCTGCATTTTAATTTAATTTTAAATGAAGCTTCTTAAAAATTTTAAAAACCTTATTTACTTTACATACAACAATAGTTTAGTTATATATTATAGACTTATAGAAACAGACCTTCTAAAAACGTTAACATGTATTACTGGCACGCGAAACCTTAAATTAGAGTGAATAAATGAAGACTCGGCACACCACTTCTGAAAGGTTGCCGACCCCTGGTTTAGATTAAAAGAAGTCTGAACAGCAAGCAGTTTCACCTGCTATATGTACTCCAGTATCTGGGAGGGTTCTAGTTTCTGCTCCAACTCGGAATTGCGTGGCAGTTAAAGCCAGGAATCAATTTGATTCAGCTCTCTCGGGTCTGATATTCAAAAATGCGATCCATCCACAACTCCAGCTGAAGTCAATGGGAGCTGCAGGTGTTCAGCACTTCTGAAAATAAATCAGGCCATCAGCATGTTCTTATTTGGATGAGCTGTCTGGAAAGTTAAAAGAAGTTAGTGTAAGTGAAGCTGACTTTACCAACTACAACAGCTTGGGTTTATCACGCACAAAAATCATTTACATGCACTTAAAGCCATTATTTACCCCCCCACAAAGACAATAATGGCCCTTTCAGAGTAGTTGTGGTCTATTGTGTGAATACATACTTAGGACATGATCCTCCATAGATCACTGCACGTTGAGGGCTTCTCTTACATTGTCTGAGAGTCACCATACAGGAGATGCTGAGTATTGCGCATCTAAGGCCTGATCTACAGGTTTTGTACCAGTATGCCTATTTTGGTAAGGGGTGCAATTCTTTACAATTATACCAGTACAACCCCTCGTATGGACACAGTTCTACTGGTATAAAGGTGCCTTACTCCAGTAGAGCTTATTCCCCGTCCCATAGAAGAATGTGCGATACCCCATTTATACCACGGTAACTGCACCCAACACTAGAGGGGTTGTACCATTTTAACTATACGTTTATAGTTAAGGAGGTACAACTTGTGTGCTTAGATAAGCCCCGAGACAGAAGAGTGGACCTGTGACCCTTTGACTGTAAACTGACCTTTATAGAGAGTAACGATAGAGGTGTGTACTACCCACTTGGTTTTAACCATCTTGTTCATTTGACTCCCTCACTTTGAAATTCCAAGTGCAAGCAATACTGGTTGTGTCAGATTTCTTTTAAGAGAAATAAAGATCTGTCCTTTCCTCCATATAATTTGTGCTCAACTCATTCTTAATGGGAGCAGGGAATGGCTAGATGGCGGGGGTGGGAGGGCAGCAGGTTAGGTATCAGGCTCAGCCTCTCATCTCTGAAGATTTAAACTCAACTCCTAATGTCAAGACAGCTTGCAAAGGAGAAAAATATTGGGCTTGTATCCTGTGCTACTTTAATGTATAAAGGGCTGAAAATTGTCAGAAGAAAGGGGACTTGTGAGAAATGCAGGTCTTGTTTACTTTGGAAGACTATGGTTGCATCTAGGTTTTTGTGCACAAACCTCTCACTAGTGAAGCTCCAATAATGGGAGCACCAGTGCACACAAGGAGCAGGTTCTCTTTACCAGTGTAATCAAGAGCTGCTCTGAGCAAAAAGAGGACACAGTGGCATGAACACCAGTGACTGATTCAATAAAGTGACCCTACTGTAGGGAGCACATGCCACCTTTCAGCATGGACGCAGTGAGACACCACTTGACCTCAGAGACACTGCCATGCTAAAGGGCAAATGCAGAAAGACCCCCACACAGGAACTCTAAGGATAGAAGTATTTTTTCCAACTTCTCACTAATGCAATTAATAGGTTTCTACATACCTACAGAAGGGTGGCTATGTTTAACCACTTGTATTTGACTGACTTGGCTCTCTCAGTTTGCTAATCAACTTTTCTTTAAATTACAGTTTTTGTTTTTGGGTTTTTTGGTTGTTTGTTTTTGTTGGTGTTGTGGTGTTCTTGGGCTATTCACTGGGGTCTATTTGCCAGGACATGAAATACAAGCTTTGAATCTCTATTACCTGACCTAAGGAGCTCTGTCCCAGGGGCAGGACAAGAGTGCCAACCAGACATGCCAAACCCATGGAAAAAACACAGAAATTGGGCTTGTTTTTGGCTTAATTGGCTTGTGAGTTGTTTGTTGGCTAGTTTTTGGCTTTTAGCTTGTTGCTTTTTTTTTTTGATCAGCTACTGCAAGCAGGGGCAAGGTGGAGAGAGTCAGGGGTACACAGCGAACCCACCACAGTCCCAGAATGCACACCGGGGGGGGGGGGGGAATCTAGTCACACAGAGTGTTGGGGTTCTTAGGGATTGGTTTGTTTTGGCCTTGTTTTGAAATGGGATTAGCTTGATTTTTGGCTTATTGTGAAAGTCGGGGTGCTTATTTACCATGTGAAAGCTGACAACTGTATTGCCAACCCTTAAAAGGTTCTACCCAGCTGCTGGCTATGGAAGTAAGAGGGAAGTAGAGAACCAAAGGTTATACTTCACCTTGCAGATGTTAATAAGTTACCCAGAGCAGTGTTTATGCCAGCTCTAGTGGCCAAGGGCACATTTACCCAGGGCTGGGTTGCTGGCATTTTCCCCTAAACACACCTGACCACAAAGCAGTGCCAAGCAGTCCAACAGTGACCGTATGTCTGACTACAAAATCAAGATATCGTCCATTCACTTTTAAATAGTTCACACCTATGCTACAAAAGGCCACATACAACCCCTTTCTTTTTTTTGGGAGGGGGGGGGAGGGCGGGCAGTTAAGCGGGAGATGGGGGACAGCCTTGAATGAACTTGGGGCTTTACATATTTTGCTGAAAACCACGTTAAACAGGCATTCCCAGCAGTGCTATACCTAACAGGAAAAGTGCTTGTTTCAGACCTGCTTCCAAATCACATAGGAAATCTATGCTCAGTATGATCAATGGTGCAAATAAGGTTGGGTAACGACACTCAAAAGTTTATATTTAATAGGCATGAGAATGGAAATAGCCATCTTACTTTCATTACTAATGAAGGAACAGAACAATGACCTTGCCAGTTAAGAATTCAGGCACCCTAGGCCTCCTCTTAGGTTAAATAAAATCTTTGTATAGCTAGGGTCTAATTTTAAAAGTAGGCATGCAGTCCTTTGTATCCTAGTTTGAAAGGAACAATGAGAAAGGAAATGACTAATCAAAGAAGCAGTAAGTTAATATATTTTGGTACTAGGAAAAAGAAAACTAGCATGTATTTTTAACACTCCTTACAGGAGGATGCATTGGTCCTGCTTTGAGCAGGGGGCTGGACTAGATCAGCATTTTTCAAAGTTCGGGTCACGACCCAATACTGGGTCGTGGCATGTTAGGCACTGGGTCGCTCTGGTCAGCACCGCCGACCGGGATGTTAAAAGTCCCATCAGCGGTGCTGGCCCAGCTAAGGCAGGCTAGTGCCTACCTGCTCCAACACCGCGCTGCACCCCGGGAAGCTGCCAGCAGCGGGTCCGGCTTCTAGCCGGGGGGGCCACGGGGCTCCATGTGCTGCCCCTGCCCCGAGCACCAGCTCCATACTCCCACTGGCCAGAGTGAGGGGTGCAGGCTCCGGCCGGCGCTTACCTCAAGCGGCTCCTGGAAGCAACGGCATGTCCCTACTCCGGCTCCTACACGGACCCGCGTCCAGGCGGCTCTGTGCGCTGCCCTGTCCGCAGGCACCGCCCGTGCAGCTCCCGTTGGCCACAGTTCCCGGCCAATGGTAGCTGCGGGGGTGGCACTTGGGGCAGGAGCAGCATGCAGAGCAGAACCCCCTGGCTGCCCCTACAAGTAGGAGCCAGAGCGGGGCCACGCCGCTGCTTCCAGAAGCAGCGTGGAGCGGCCTTCAACCCTGCTCCCCGGCTGGAGCGGGGCAAGCCCCAGACCCTGCTCCCCAGCGGGAGCTCGAGGACTGGCTTAAAACGGCTGGCGGGCCAGATCCGGCCTGTGGGCCATAGTTTGCCCACCGCTGATCTAGAGGCTCCGAACAGGGCTTCTGCTAATCTGATTTGTACTAGTAGAAAAATTCTGGCTGGTGCTAGAGATGGAGCATCTTTCTTTATCATCATGCCTTCCCCAAGGCATTAGCAGAAGGCAGGCAGGTAATTGGGAACCACCCTTCCTCTATCATCTCTGCTCTAAGTGTGCAGTGTTGCAAGAGGGCACTCGTGCAGTCCAATTTGGGGGAGAGGGATGCACGTCAGTCAAGCGCAAACATGCAGAAGCCACCTCCAAGGAGGACAGACCAATTCTCTCGCCCAGAATGCAATACAGACACCAACACTTGGCATGCGTCTATACGCACATCATAGAGCCCTGGGAGGCAGTTTGTTTTCAGCTAAGAAATGGCTTTCGTTTCCACTCTGTCCAACTTTCTAACACCTTCAGGCAATCTCCCATGCCATGCTTTATGCATGGAAGGAGCTCCCAACAAGAGCCCACAAAGCACTGACCTCCTTCAAATCCTTCCTCAAAACTACTGTGCCGTGATGCTGCAATAAACTTAGCAACAGCTAAGCAGCTGGTGTGCTGACATGGTTGAGCTTAGTCAGCTCATTCTTACCTGGTGCGCCTTTCACCTTTATTGCATCCCACTGTTGTTTTGTCTTATGCTTAGCCTTTGCTCCAAAGAGTTTATAGTCTGTTATAGGTTTTTATAATGCTTAGCACAACAAGGTGGAGGCCTCAAGGACTGCAAAACAAATATTTTTAAGCCAGAACTGCTTTTGAATCCCCTCCACAAAAGACCAAAATCCAATCTAGCAGTCCCTTGCCGTGACAGCACGCACACAGGGAGTCTACTACGTTCATTTGGATATTCGAATTCCACAGCAGGAAATCATCATGCTGTCTCTAGAAGAGGTGCTGGAATGTTGCCTGTGTTTGACTGTGATTGACTATGAGTCTTCCAGTGCGTCATAATTAAGGATTACAAGTTCACCCTTTTTCTAATGCTTGATTTAGGGAGCCAAACACATTCATTGTTAAAAGGGGGTTTTAAATTTGAACTAGAAGCTACAGCAACAAGGGCAATTATGAGGATTCGGAACCAGACAGTTGACACTATTAAATGTGAAAGTTTCACACAAACTAATAGTGGTCTTGCAATGGAACCAGAAAAGTATTCATTGTCTATCCGACTTCACAGCCAGAGACCCAGAAGCCCAAGCAAGTCTTGCCCTAGCAATGCAGCATGCTGACCCTGGTCATTTCAGCAACAAGATTTTTCCATTATTTCTGCTCAGTCTGCTGTTCACACAACCACACAAAAAGATTGAGCAACTGACAAAAAAGTGCTTTGTTAACCTTTCCATGACTCAATGATCCTATTGTTAAACAGCAATCTATGAAATGAGTAACTGACAGCAAACCTCTACAGAAAGAGGGATGTCCCAGCTATCCGAAGTACTAAAGAAGATCTGACCCACCTACCTACCAAGCTACTTTGGAGAGACACAAAACTTTAAAAAGAGTGATTAAGAACACTTTTAGATGAGGAAATCACAATTATTAACAGATTGTGTGGCATATTAGACATGGTTTACTGAACCAACACGCAGTTTAAAGAAATTATTTACCCCACAAATAGATTATATTTAAGTAGCAGAGAGATTTGGGTTTCCCTTAGAAGAAGGGAAATGGGATTACTGCATTAACAAGTCAGTCACTGCAAACAGCATGTACTGAGACAGCAAGCGTCTGTTTCACAAATCACCATAACACAGCAGTCATCTGTAAAACAGTCTCTGCTTTAACCCCATTTTCAGACCCAATTTTTGAAACATTCACCTTTTGGGCTGAAAGTTCTCTTCGACCAGGAGATTACAGATAAAAATTCCTTCTGTCATTTGAATTATCAGAGGTGAGAACACAAAGTTCTCCAAGTTTCTCTAAAAGAAAGTGGTTAGAAATTTTGGAACACACCCAGACTTCAAAACCCATCAGGAACAAACAATTCTCATTTACTAATGTCTTTGCTAAGTTTAAGACATGTTTAGATTTCAGATATGGACTACTTGAAGACAGCATACTCAGCATAAGCAGGAAAAGTCTCCCGCAGTCAACAGGTGAACCTTTTTCAGATGCACTGCATAAACGTGCACAATAGGATTATTGAAATAGGAATTTAAATGGCCGATGGAGAAACCTGTAAACTCTGTCAGCAACATCACTCTAGAATTTTTTTTCCTACCCTCTAGTCCACACACTTCCCCTGCCCACACAAACCTAGGAAGTTAAAAGCAAAAATAACCATGTTGATGCAATTTTAAAGTGGCACCCTATAATCACAATTCAGGAAATACAAAAATTAATGTTCCAGGAACAGTGTAAACTTGTCTAGGCTGCATTATGTACTACTCACTATACCAATTTTTCTTGTTAACCATGTAAATAGTTCTACTCTGAGTAATGCCAATGTAAAAATGGGACCTTACTCAACAGATCAGTTTCCTGTAGGACTCATTGTCAACTAAAATAAGGTGAGTTTTACTACTTTTTAACTCCCGAACATACTGCAGAGCCACACAGCAGACAAACTGAGTTGGATTCTATTCTGCCTCATGTATTAACATATTTGTTAATTAAATTCTGATTGCTGGATCAAATGTTGTCCTCTGTTACACTATGAAACCTGTTTAAAGAAATTGTACAGATATAAGCAAGAGCAGAATTTGGACCACAATCTTTTTTGCTGACAATATGGTACAAGCCCGAAAAGATATTTTGGCCTTCTCATCCCAGATTGAATTTGCACAGCTGGCAGTCAGGGAAAAACTCTTTACTTGGAAGCTGAGCAAGTGTCTCTCTCAAGGATTTCCATATCAAAATGCGAACTCTAGAGTTCAGTGTTTCCATAATATAACTGCCCTTTCATTTTGCATAGACACCTCTACCCCGATATAACGCCGTCCTCGGGAGCCAAAAAATCTTACCGAGTTATAGGTGAAACTGCGTTATATCGAACTTGCTTTGATCCGCCGGAGCACACAGCCCCCCCGGAGCCGCTGCTTTACTGCGTTATATCCGAATTCGTGTTATATTGGGGTAGAGGTGTACTATACAACATATAAGATTGTGGTACTTAGACACCAAGGTGATAGGCTATATAATGCAGCAGAGTTAAAGCTCTTGGAACTCAATTTTCCATATCCTGACCTTTGAGTTAAATGTGCCAATAGAGTAAAAAGTTTCCAAAGTTTAGTGAAATTCCCAAAATTAAGATTTATTCCCACAATGCTAGTTGAAACCAAGTTACACCTCTTACATATTTGACAGGATACATTATATGTAAAATACAGTATGTTTAACTTTGTGCAGCAACATTCGCTTTGGAATTTCCCAGTTCATGTTCCACTGCTCATCATGAGCATTTTGTTTCCCTAATGAAAGGCGGGGGTGGGAGAAGGGAAATCAATACAGGGCGTGTAAACTCATTGGCCTAGGCCTATGCTAAAGGCTCCCATCACCAAATCTGAAAAGTCTACAGCCTGGCTAGAATGACCTTACCACAGCCACCCACCATTTTTAAGAGGGCCTTGAGATACATTCTGAATCTCACTGAGCCCAGATATAATTTTAAGGTGCAAAAAAGTAGAGAGCGCTGCTCAAATCACAATTAGAATGGTGTACTACATAGGTAGAAGGGACTAAATGATTCTGCATGTTGTAGAATCTACCCTATTAAGACAGTGGCAGCTTCTTTTAATTAAAAAAAAAAAAAAAAAAGGGTTTTATACATACAAATGCACTAAGCTGTGAAGAGGTTTCCTAAATTTAGCATGCAACCCGAACCTGATAGTGTATCATAGGCTTTAGATATGAAAATGACCTAACTAAAAAGTAGTAGAGAGATGTAGGTACTTCTCGTTCAATTTCTCCAGGAAGCCTGCTGCTGCACTAAGTAAAATCATAATTGAGACCCATCTGAGAAGTTTTGCCATCAACTAGAGCAGTAGTCTCCAATCTTTTTACGCACAAGATCACTTTTTGAATTTAAGTGCAACCCAGGATCTACCCTGCCCCTTCCCTGAGGCCCCACCCCTTCCCTGAGGCTCCTCCCTCCATCGCTCGCTCTCCCCTACCCTCACTCACTTTCACCGGGCTGGGGCAGGGGGTTGGGGTTCAGGAGGGGGTGCAGGCTCTGGGCTGGGGCCGAGGAGTTCGGTGCATGGGAGGAGGCTGCGGGCTGAGCCTGGGGCAGGAAGGGGTGAGGGGTGCAAGCTCTGGGAGGGAGTTTGGGTGCAGGAGGGGGGGCCAGGCTGGGGCAGAGTGTTGGGGTGCAGGAAGGGGCATGGGGTGCTGGCTCCAGGAGGGGGCTCAGAGCTGGGGCAGGGTGTTTGGGGTGCTGGCTCCGGGAGGCGGATTGGGGATGGGGTGCAGAAAGGGGCTCAGGGCTGGGGCAGGGGTACAGGAGGTGTTCGGGATGCGGGCTCCCACTGGGCAGCACTTACCTCGTGCGGCTCCTGGTTGGTGGCGCAGCAAGACTAAGGCAGGCTCCCTGCCTGCCCCGGCCCCACGCTGCTCCCAGAAGCAGCCAACACACCCCTGCGACCCCTGGGGGGAGGGGGGGGGAAGAAAACGTGCCTCCACGCACTGCTCCTGCCTGCAAGCACCGCCCCCACAATTCCCATTGGCCACAGTTCCCCATTCCGAGCCAACGTGAGCTGCAGGGGCAGTGCTTGCAGGCAGGAGCAGCACGCGGAGACCCTTGCTCCCCCCCACCCCCCACTCCCCCAGGGGCCACAGGGACGTGCTGGCCACTTCTGGGAGTGGCATGGGGCTGGAGCAGGCAGGCAGGGAGCCTGCCTTAGCCCCACTGTGCCGCCGAACTTTTAGCAGCCGATCACAACAGACTGGCAGAGGCTCCGCAATTGACTGGTTGATCCTGATCTACGGCTTGGTGACCATGGAACTAGAGAGTTTCCAGGACTGGGAGGATGCTGCTTCAGACTTACTTTTTATTTTCTTCCCTACTTTCCAAGTTCAGGCAGTGTCACTGAGGAGCCCTTCCCCGCCAACTATCAGGTCCCACCAAAAGAACAAGCAGTTTACACTTTGGACTGAGAAATGATGTTTCCCTGCAGCCTGACCTGTTGAGCATCCATTTCATAGCTGAATGTCAACTATTTACAATACTAACAAGGAGATTAGGGAGAAAGTAGCACAGTCCTTCCTATCACACCTCAGAATTGATGCTGCACATTCCCGACGGGTATTTGTACAGACGCTTGATGCCACAGGATATGGTCCTCCCACTTAGTTTAAGAGAAATCCTCTATGCTTCAAAAGGCAGTAGCAGTATGTGCTTTCAAACCAGTAGAAACTTCATGGGCAAAGGAACCAGAGACAACCAGACCCTCAGAATTACCCTCCGCTTCCCCTGGGGGCAAAGAGCAGCCCACCTTGGCCCCTGGTCTGCAGCCAGAAAACTGCTAGGCTCAGGTGATCCCTAGATGCCGGAATGACCTTTAGGGGCCACTGGCAGCTGGGCAAAATTTAAAGTCGCCCCAATGGTGCTCTAAAGTATGCTGGGGGGCTGGGATCACGGCGGCACAAGAGATGCCTTATCCCCCTCCCCCACGGCTGTGAGTCTTTAAGAGTACCACTGCATAGGTGCCACATAAACAGCAGGACAAAGACAAATTTCTTAATAAGATCTGAGTCAGACCCACTGTCTGGCACTAAGATAATATGACTTGCTTACAAGGAAGCTGAGTTTTATAGCAGTAACAAAATAATGTTTGAAATGGCTTTGGGGAGGACAGACGAGAGAACATCATCTGCTTTTCAGGAGCAGGACTGACCTCTGTCCACTGAAGCAGTAGAGATCTCTAACGGGTGATTATGGGCAGAAGAGTGGCTATTTAAAGACAGTCACTTTCAGGAACCCATCTTCAGTTTCAGATCCCATTTTGGTTTCCAACTGCCAGCCCTGCAAACTCAAAACACCCTTCTACTTGTAAACTGAGCACATTTGATCTGGAAGCCACTGGAATTCAACAGCTAAAATGGAACCACAGGGTCCTACAGGGAGCCACGATAGCATAACCATACTTGGATTCTTCTGGCACTCTGAAGATACAGCTCAAGGACTTCAGGGACAGCTGATTCAAGTTTTTGCTCACTGGATGAGGTCTGAAGAGGACTCCCTTCTTTTCAAACTTTTCTTCTGGCTTTAAACTCTGAAGCAAATGGGTTAGGAGAAAAATGCCTCAGCCAGCGATCAAAGATTAATCCAACAGTCAAATTATCAACTAATGACATTTTTAGTTCTCTTATCAATCAGTCACAACCTAGACGAACCCTGGAGCTATCCCAGAATACCTGTGCCTCGTATGATTGCCGAGTCATCTTCCTTGGCACCTAAGCAGTCACAAACAGATTCTGACTGCACTCAAATCTTCCTGCGAGCAATGGAATGCTGCTGATATTCTTCCAGATGTTTGCAGTATGAGCGCAGGCAAAAGCACACTGCTCCGGAAAAATAAAAAGGGCCAGAGCATTCCTTAACTGAGTGATAGGAGTGTCAAAAGATAGAGTTACTATCACTTTCTAAATGCTCAACAACTTCCTTCCTATGTTCTTGCATAAATGCAGTAGACACGTTACTGTGCAATGCACAGGACTGACCTACACTGGTGTGTCACTCCCCAAGACAAGCATCCTAGTATTGTGCCTAGAATCTCCCAGCTGGTCTTTAAAAAAGAAAAGTTGTTTTCTAGTCACTCCTGTCCTCCAAATTATTATTATTGCAGCAGTACCCAGGAGCCCCAATCATGGACCAGGGCCCCATTGTGCTAGGCACTGTACAAACACAACAAAAAAAGATAGTCCCTGCCCAAAGAATCATAGAAATGTAGGGCTGGAATGGGTCTTGAGAAGTCATCTAGTCCAGCCCCCAGCACTGAGGCAGGAAGAATTATACCCAGACTATCCTGACAGGTGTTTGTCCAACCTGTTCTTAAAAACCTCTAATGATGCGGATTCCACAACCTCCCTTTGTAACCTGTTCCAGTGCTTAAGGATGCTTATAGCTAAAAAGCTTTTCCTAATATCTAACCTTGCTAAAGATTAAGCAGATTACTCCTGGTCCTACCTTCAGTGGGCATGAAGAACAATTGATCAGCACGCTATTTATAACAGCCCTTAACATACTTGAAGACATATTAGGTCTTCCTCTCAGCCTCTCTTTTCTCAAGACTAAACATGCCACCCTTTAAAAATAAATAAATAAATAAATAAATAAATAAAACACACCCCTCTCCTCATAGGTCAGGTTCTCGAAACGTTTCATCATTTTTGTGGCTCTCCTCTGGACTTTCTCCAATTTGTCCTCATCTTTGAAGGGTATGTCTGCACTACCCGTCTGTCAGCAGCATGTGGTGTACAGACCCGTGTCGCCCCCCGAGCATGGGTATCAATAGCAGAGTAACCGAGAGGCTGACTTGTGCGTGTAAAGACATGCCAGAAGGGTGTGGGTACGTAAGGTGATACGTACCCCACACAGCTCTCTATTTGCTCAAGCCTTACCTCCCATGTCTACAGTGCTATTTTTAGCCACTGTAGTGTCCCACTGCCTCCCTGCTGCCAGAGCCTTTCCCTGCAGTAGGAAAAGACTCCGGTCACAGGGAAAGGCTCTGGCAAGCAGGTTTGTCGCTGCCTCCCCCTGCCAGAGCCTTTCCGCTCTGCAGTGAAAAGTTCCAGCAGTGGGGAGCTGCTGAAGCCTTTCACTGCTGGGGTGTCTTTCAAGGACACATGTAGCTACACATCACAGGGTGGATACAGCTTGCTTTTCACTGTAACGTAGATGTAGC
Organism: Platysternon megacephalum; assembly: GCA_003942145.1. Classification (NCBI taxonomy): domain Eukaryota; kingdom Metazoa; phylum Chordata; order Testudines; family Platysternidae; genus Platysternon; species Platysternon megacephalum. The sequence continues at coordinate 1,864,449 of QXTE01000114.1, read as the reverse complement.
CTAAGTGTACGCTTTCAAAGGTCTTACAATCTAAGGAAAGAGACAATGGATAGACAGACAGGGAGTACCTCCGCTCTGATACCACTGTAAACCAACATTCAATTGTACAAGAAATGCTGAAAACTTTTTGGAGTTTTGGAAACAAGAGGCCAAGAAATCCAAAATACATGCATAACTGTATTTCTATTGATCTAACCTATGAAAGAGCTTATGAATGTAGCTTGTACCTAACTTACTCAAGTTGCTTCCAGAAAGCCACCAAGAAACAATCCAGTCCTCAAGAGAGCCAATACACATTTATTGCACGGGGGAAAGCAGCATGAACCCTGGATGCATATATACCTAGTTGAAAGAACCTCATTTCCCAACTGTCCTTAGAAATTATATGGGTGTTTCAGAGGCTTCTAAGTCAAGCTTTGTTTTCTTTGGGTTAGCTGACATACACTCAACAGATATCCACAGATTGGCCTTGTCAACCCATCCACTTAGTTAATATGTACAATCCAGAACAGAAAGGAGCTGAAGTTAATGAAAGATTGAGGAAACAAACACAAACCCAGCTTCCTCACAGTGATGCAAAAGTTTTTTCCCTCCTGCTGCTAATAGCCCACCTTAATCAATTAGTCTCATTAGAGTTGGTATGGCAACCCCCATTTTTTCATGTTCTCTGTGTGTGTGTGTATAAAATACAGTAGGAAGATTATATATATATCTTCCTACTGTATTTTCCACTGCATGCATCTGATGAAGTGGGCTTTAGCCCACGAAAGCTTATGCTCAAATAAATTTGTTCGTCTCTAAGGTGCCATAAGTACTCCTCGTTCTTTTTGCTGATACAGACTAACACAGCTACCACTCTGAGACTAGGTTCTGTAACATCAGCAACACCTGTACACTTTAAGGAGAGTATTCCGGCGGGGGGGAGGGGTAGAAATCACAAGACATTTCACAGGGATATTTTAAAATGGATTTTCTACAGAAAAATAGGGGGTTGCTGATTCTGAGGGATGGGTGTTGACAATAACCATCAGTAGGCATTACAAATGAACCCAAATAATCCTGTTCAGAGTAGATCTGGATACGGGGTGTCTGGAACCCTGGAGGTTGGTGTCCATTAATGCTCCTAAGGTGAAGCCGCACCAGTGGTAGGAATTTTAAAGAAAAAAGTATGGTGTAGACCAAGTTTCGAATTATTAAGTTATCCCTGGGAAGAGCCCATTGGAAAGAGTCATCAAGACTGACAACTAGAAATGCCACTGCTCGATTTACTGTTATTTACCAACCCTAACAAAGTTTATTGGAAAATCCTGCTGGCATGTTAATGAAAGCAAGGGTGTTAACTGTAAACGCTGCTGGAGGACATTGTTATAGGTAAAAGGGATTAACACCACAATAAGAAGTGTGGCTTGCAAGCATTACAAGTTTACAGACATATTACAACCAACAGAAGGAAACATGCACAGTGACCCACAAAATGACCTACAAAGAAAAACACGGGGTTTATCTCATTTGTCTTTCATAGTCTTCTGTGGGAAAAAGACTTCACTTGCTTCTCTCCTCCTTCCCCCACAATATCAGGGATTCAGATCTTAGCCCTCTAGGATAAGCATGGTAGAGATGGAGAACTGCAGAATTATGAGGTTTATGACATCACAGATAGCAAGGAAGTGATTTATAATGAAACTGTTTAAAACTTCAAATCAAAAGCTAACCACACATAAGCCCCCAACCCACCACAAATAAGGGCTGAGGTAGCTCCCAGTCCATTTCCCTGGGTACTCCAAAAAGACCACAAGCAAAGACTGGGGAGACTTGATATTTCTCAGTTATAAAAACAAGCAGAAAAGAAACCTTCCAGACTTTCCACACCCCACCACAAAGCAACTCCAAATACCTCCCTGTGTGTGGCACCTTAAGGGAAATTACAAATATCAAAATCCTACACTTAAGGTTCAGAAGGAGCAATAAAAGGACCAGGAGGTTTAAAGTTAATTTTAAGAGACACATAATACCTATATTATTAACAACTTAGATCACCAGAACCTCTTCCCACACACTTATTCTTCCCCCCACCCCTTGTATTCCAGTGACCTTGGGCAAAAATAGACTAGTCACTCCTCTTTGTAGTTTCACGTTCTGTTATTTCACACACTAACAGGATGCTGCAATGTTTGCGTGGAGAACACTACAAGGGAGAGTAATTCCTTCAGTAACAGAGGGTCTCCATTTAAGATTTTATTAATGCTGTACTTGTCGAAACAAGCTTTAACAAAGCCTAACACCTATCTTTAGGGCCTCAGTTGACCTGACAGTGTCCCTTTAAGCTCATTTATAAAGATTTATGTATTCATTCAAATATAATCTAATTAAATCACAGCACTCCTGAGCACAGCCAGTAGCAGTGAAGCAATTATTCTGCTGGGCAGTGTTCATGTGCAAAGAATCCAACACAGAAGTTACTTCTAGTTCCCCAGTGAAGCAAACTCACAATAGAGGAATTACAGGTAATATACAGGCATGAGCAATTCCTGTATTTGTTTTAAGCGGGGCCAGGATCTCATCTGCCACTCCCCTTCCCCAACCCAAAACTGATTCTTAATTTTGCATGGAGAAGCACAAGGCTATTTCAATGTAGCATGTGTCATTCATCCAACCTAGACCAACCGGAAACAAGGCAATCACTGAGTGTTTCAGCAGGAAGGGGGCGGCGGAGAGGCGGGGGGAATAGATCTATCTTTTGAAACCATACTCTACAGCAGGGGTCTCAAACACGTGGCCCGCAGGGTTATTGCATGCGGCCCGCGAGCTCCTCACAGCCCCCCCGCCCTCCCCCAACATTTACCTAGAGCGGCTGCCTGCCTGCCCTGCCCCCCGCCGGGAATCGGCTGGAACCTGGGGAAGGAGGGGCGCAGGGGTGTGTGTGGCTGTTGCTTCAGGCACTGCCCCCAGCAGTTCCCATTGGCCACAGTTCCCCATTCCCGGCCAATGGGAGCCCACCCCCTGCACTCCTCCTGCACCCCAACCCCCTGCCCTGAGCCCCCGCCGCACCCCGACCCCCTGCCCTGAACCCCCCGCCGCACCCCGCNTGAGCCCCCTGCTGCACCCTGCACCCCAACTCCCTGCCCTGAGCCCCCACCACATCCCACACCCCTCCTGCGCCCCCTGGGGGCAGGGAGGGGGCAGAGTTGGGGTGGGGATTTCGGGGAAGGGGTTGGAATGGGGGCAGGGAAGGGGTGGGAAGAGGCGGGACAGGGGCGGGGCCTCATGGAAGGGGTGGAGTGGGGGCGGGGCCGAGGGCGGTGGGGAGGAGGTGTCAGTAAATGCGGCCCTCGGCCCAATGTACTAGTCCTCATGTGGCCCTCGTGGTCATTTGAGTTTGAGACCCCTGCTCTACAGTTTGGTGGTTAGGGCACTGGTGTGGGATGTGGGAGTCCCAGATTCGAGTCTCTGCTCTGCCTGAATCAGAGTGATCTGGGATGGAAAAACCCTCCTCTGAATCCTACTTTCTATCAACTTGTGCATTTTAATGTGGTCGAGAACTATTTCTAAGAAGACAGTGCTATCTGAAAGAGCCAATTTATTTCTGCTGGATGCTGTTTTTACAGCAATCAAACAAGCACGTAGAAGCATGAAAATGCTGTCAAACATGATCTTCGTGTAATTTCCGCCCTCCCTCCCACCACACCATCCACAATACCGCCACAATTTAGCACAATCAACACTTAGTTTGTAAGTTCTTTGGGGCAGGAACAATCTTTGTTCTGGGTTTGTACAGTGCCTAGCACAATGGAGTCCCATTCTACAACTGGGGGAGGGATAGCTTAGTGTTTGAGCAGAGTGTGGCCTGCTAAACCCAGCGTTGTGAGTTCAATCCTTGAGGGGGCCATTTAGGGAACTGGGGTAAAAATCTGTCTGGGGATTGGTCCTGCTTTGAGCAGGGGGTTGGACTAGATGACCTCCTGAGGTCCCTTCCAACCCTGATATTCTATGATTCTATGAATATAAATTAATAGCAAAATTTAATTTGTCTGGAGCAGATATTTAGATCAGCAATTCAGTATCTTACTGGCCTCAACAATCACACTGTTAAGTCAGAAACATTTATTTTTAGGGCCCCATTCACCTGGCGGGCAGACTTTACAGAGACCCTCAAAAATTATGCCATACTGTCAGTTTTTAAACAGCTCAGTTCTGCTACTTTTTGCCACTACCTGAGCAAAAGTTAAGAGCCAGAACATATACACAGATTTCCCTTAATATTTATAACAACGCTTTGGATACATCACATGCAGGAATATGATTTTACTTGATTTGCTAAATATTTACTATTGTATTATCTGCCCCACAACTGGAGCTACAAGCACCCTGATGGAGTGAAAAGTTGCCAGATTTCAATGTAACTTCCTTATATTTCTCATCTATCCTCCTTTGGAATATTTTATAAGTTTCTATATTGTATATATGTTAACTATTTAACTTCTTTTCCAGTGTAAAAGCTTTCACTCTTCAGCTTTCTCCAGCACAGTAACAGTCTTACATTTAAAGCATAGACCTAAACAGAACTTTTTCCACACAGTCACTGAACTCCGTAAAGAATTGCAGCTTCTAAAAAGTTTTGTTAAGCACCAATTATTGTATGGTAACCAGGTTTGAGCAATGATTCAAGTATTTTGACCTATGATCATCTAATCTCGGAAATAGGTGGAGTAAGGAATGATGTTAAAAAAAAAGCTGTTATATAGTTAACTGAATAATCACACTGTGTATGCAGGCTTGAGCAAGTCTTGCCCTTCCCTTTCAATAATTTTAACAAAGCTTAGCCTGCCCAGCTGCATTATCTGCACATTTCTTAATTGTTTGTGTGGCGTGGGGGGAAAGGAGGAGGGGGAAGGATAAAATTGAGGATTTCTTTATTTAACATTTCTTCCCTCCTCACCTTTTAAGCAGAGTTTAAATCATATTTTAAAGACTGACGAGACAGTTAAGTAAAAAAAAAAAGCTATAATAAAAGTATTGTCTAGTTAACAAATCCTCAGGTCATTTTCATCCAAACCCAACCTTTCCTCACTATGAGTTATATGCAAAAGTTATATTTTAATCATAGCACACAAAAAGCAACATAAGCATAAAATGTAACAGCAAAAATGTGGTAAAGCAAGTTGTACAGCCTGCTCATGGATGGAAACGGCAACCAAATTTAGGCACAGGAGCTCTACAAGGCAGATAATCACTTCCAACCCAAACCCACGTAATGTTAGGGATCTACTTTGAGAAAACTGGAACACAAACAAGATTTGAAGAAAGGTGTAGTGTACCAACCAAATCTCTTTTTGATTTTCATGGCAAACACTTAAGCATTTTGAGCAACGTTTTTCTTTATGTGTTTCAGACATTTACTAACTGAAAGTGTGTGTATTCTTATACATAAATACAAAAGTTAAAAGCAATTAGAATGCAAAATGGCAACAATGTAGCCTATGGGGAAGGTGTTCTGATAGCACAGTGATGGGTGGCATTACAAAATCCTAAAAAAAACCCAGACAGATGCCTATCACACAGAGCTCAAGCACTTCAGACAAGATAAACAGTTAAGGACCTTAGTCTTACACAGCCCATTATAAATATTTTTTTAAAGAAAAGTATATCTCAAAACAGCCTGTACTCTGACCTCCCAATAATGATTGCTGATCTCAAAATATAGAAAGCATTGCTTTTGGGAAAGAAATGTAATTATACACTGTGCAGCCTAAAATGCAAGTGCACGTTCATAATATATGCACTTTTCCTATATAATTACATATACATTATTCTAAAGAAAAAGCAGTATGTATTTTTCTAAGGTACCCTACTGTCAGTTGATGTTAACTGATATTTCCCATTTGCTAGTACGTACAGCGTATTCAGATATCACTATCAAGACAAAAATTACAACATAAAGCCAACAACATATGGGACAGAGTTAAGGTTGTTATACTGTAATGAAATATGCATTTCTCTTATGCACAATAAGGTGTAAGATGTCCTTAACTCTTTATGTCCTTGCTTTTAAACAACTGGGTTAGTAAAAATGTTTTAGTTATAGGCAAGAGTATATTGTCACACAGCATCCCTAACTTATTTGCTTTTTTTTAAAATACCAAAGATATCCTCCTCAACCCCTATTTTTCTTTTCCATTTTAAAAGTACTTCCCTGTGCAAAAAGAATAAAAATGAAATTGGATGCACCAGTCAGATTATTGTTGCATCTGAAGTGGGGGTTTTTACTCACACAAAAGCTTATACCCAAATAAATCTGTCAGTCTTTAAGGTGCCACCGGACTCCTCGTTGTTTTTCTGGATACAGACCAACACGGCTACCCCTCTGATACTCAGATTATTAAAGTAGTTTGTACCTCTCCACAGTTAATTATAATTAGTTATATTTCACTGTGCAGTACATTTTGCATTTCTCAACTCAGTCAATGGAAACGGACTAGTCTATTTCACATATAGAGTCTAATTCAATAAGATTCTCAAAACTAGCAAAATGCTGCAGCACTTTGGTTGCTAGCACTGCAAGGGAATTATTTATTTTGTAAACAACATATTAGTTAATCCATGGGATTTTTTTTTCAAAATTATTGAAATTCTTTTAAAATGAGTTTGGCGCAAATCTGATTTAAGAGTGTCCTTTTAAAAACATTATGTCTTAAATTGTTACAATAAATTCAATTTACTTTGATTTTTTTTTATTCCATAGATTTGCGCCCAGACTGCTTTGCTGGCTAATTGTTAAAAGAGGAGGGATTTTTAAAGTCATTGTTGTTTAAGACAATGAACTTCTCTTTTTCTGAGGGAATGTACGCTAAACTTTCTTCTGATGTTATGAAGAAACAACAGGCAGTTTATAAAGCTCTCCAAGATAATCAGTTCTTAAAGCAGAGTTTTATCAATGTTAGTGTAGTGACTAAATGATGATGAATTCTGTACATAGCATGCTTGTCGTACAGCTGTCACTGCAAATCAAGAGATGGACCCATTATAGAAAGAGTTATTTCCAAAATATACAGCAGAGTAGCTTTCTGTTTTTCTCAGATCTTTAAATATGCTTCCAGAACTTCTAACAACATCAAGTTTATTTTTAAATCTGTGATTCTGAAGCTTTGTACTAGTTCACTAATTCCTAATTCAAAGTATCTTCTTAGAAAAATTACTTAAGTGTACTATTGTTGAAAAATAAAAAGCTTTTTAGATTTCCTTATAATATTATGCATACAGCAAAACGTAAGTGCAGAATGTTTGCATTTTGAAGTCTAACTTTGAGCAGCTAGCTAGCATGTTCTCCAAAACTTCCTATTGTGCACCCCAATCGATGGCAGTGACACCTACTTGTAATAATTCATATGCTCATCAGCTTATCTGAAACTGAATTTAGCCAAATTACTGCTAGAGCCCCATAAAAGTAGTTCTTAGTTTAGGCTGGACATTCTGAAGACTCAGTTTCCCACTCCTTCCTTTACATAAGGAATTACAAAGGCAGAAAGTAACACATGCTCTTTCATTTAAAGTCACTCCTGTACCTGGTGATTATGCAGCTTACTCCTGCAGCCTAAGTAGATGATCACATTTATTCCTTACATTAATACAAGCAAGGTTTCCTTTCTCTCATTAAATTTTGTTAATATAGCTGTTCTTGATATGAGGGAAAAGCAACACGTTATCCACAGCCATGGCATTCATAAGCAAGATGTCCATACCTGAACTCAATATTTACAAGGACAGCAGGTAACATCTTTTAGGGAGATTCAGGGACCCAAGGAAAGCGTTTTCTTGAAACATGATGTTTGGGTCAGTCTAGTATTTTCCAAAGGCAAAAAGTCATCCCTAGCAAGGATGGTTTTGTAATAGCCAAAGAAGACTGTGTCCAGAGGCCATAGGCGCTGGAACTAGGGGTGTGGCCGCACCCCCTGGCTTGAAGTGGTTTCCATCATATAGGGTTTACAGTTTGGTTCAAAGGCTCTCAACACCCACACTATATAAATTGTTCCAGCACCACTGGCAGAGGCAAGGAAATCTCTCCTCTTCTCCCAACACACCCTTCATTTCCAACGCTTTTAACACATTTTCAACAAGTTTTAAGGAGCAAGTTAAATTAAAATTAAGCTCCCCCAAAAAATCAGAACAGCAGCCTCTTAGGGCCTGAACATGTGAGGTGCTGTGCACCCTCAACTCCCAGGCTACAGTGCATTTCACAGGCCCAGAGGGACTCTATTCTTGGGTGACTGGAAACTATTTACATCCCCAATCTCCAGTAAGAACAGCATCCGAGATCACAGCTAAGGCCCTGAAATAGCAACAGAGTACAAGACCACATGCCCAACACCGGGCTCCCCATACACCCAACCAGGGAGCGGGGGGACTAGTAAATACATCACTGAATCACACAGCAAAACCCCATTGCATCCCTAGAGGGAAGGCTAACCCACCCCCGCCCTAAACCCCACAGCCCCACTGAGAGAGCACCCCTCCTCCCAGTGAGACAGACAAGGGCAGTTCCGGAGCCAGACTTGGATCCCCTCAGTCCCATGCCCCAACCCTTTACCCCCATAATCTTAGGGAATCCTCCACTCATCCCCCCCCAGGGGCCTCCCTTCTCCATAGGCTGGGCCTCCTCACATAACTATGAGGCTCCTTACACACAGACTCTCCCCTGCACAGGCCCCCCGCCATATCTCCTTCCCATGGGATATCCCCCAATCCCCACACAGGGACCCCCACACACCCCCTCCCCATAGGATCCCCACACTCACACAGCCCCCCCACAGAGACCCCCACACCCCTCCCCATGAGATCCCCACCCACACAGCCCCCTACAGGGCTCCCCACACACACACACACCCCTTCCCCATGGAATCCCCCCCCACAAACACACAGCCCCCCCCCCCTCCACACACACACACCCTTTTCCAATGGGATTTCCCCACACCGGGCCCCCCACACCCCTTCCCCATGGAATTCCCACACACACACACAGCCCCCCACCCCACCCTTTTCCCATGGGATTTCCCCACACCGGGCCCCCCACACCCCTTCCCCATGGGATTCCCCCACACACACACAGCCCCCCCACACCCCTTCCCCATGGGATTCCCCCCCACACACACAGGGGCCCGCACACCCACTCCAAGAGGATCCCTCTCCCTGGCACCCCCAGGGCAGATCCCTCCCACGCGCCCCTCCCTCAGAGGCTCAACGCACGGCACAGGGGTGGGGGCTGCCTCCCCCACACACCGGGGCTCCCCCCGCCTCGCGGGATCCCCCCACAGCCCGGCCCGAGCGGGGCAGGGTCCGTCCCCCCGCCGGGGCCTAGCCGGGGCGGGCGCTGCGCGTGCGGCTCCCCGGGCGAGCCCGGCCGGCGGCTCCCACCAGCCCCGCGGCACCGGGCGGGGAGCGGAGCGGGCCGGCCACTCACCCTGCGCCGGGCCCGAGCGGAGCCGCGAATCCCGCAGCGGCGGCCGGAGGAGGCGGAGTAGCCGGGCCGGTCCCTGCGCGGCGGCGGCTGCCTGGCAGGAAGGGGAGCGCGGGGCGGGGAGGAGGAGGCGGTACCGGCACGTCCACGGCGTCTGCCGGCCCCCTCCCGCCGCCCGTTAAAGGCGCAGGGCCGCTGGGCCGGGGGCACCGCCTGCCCCGAGAGCCGCCGCCTGGGACCAGGCCCGCCGGGATCCGGATCCTCCCCCCGGGGTCCCGCCCGCGGGGATTCTCCCCGACGCCCTGAGGGGACCCCCCCCAGCCTGAGACCCCTCCCACCGGGATTCCCCCCAGACACGCCCTTCACGGGGACCCCCAGGCTGAGACCCCCCCCCCACAGGGATTCCCCCCAGAAACGCCCCCCACGGGGACCCCCAGGCTGAGACACCCCCCACAGGGATTCCCCCCAGAAACGCCCCCCACGGGGACCCCCAGGCTGACACCCCCCCCCACCAGGATTCCCCCCAGACACACACCCCATGCGAACCCCCAGCCTGAGACCCCCCCACCGGGATTCCCCCCAGAGACGCCCCCACAGGGACCCCCAGCCTGAGACCCCCCCCCACCGGNCCCCCACCAGGATTCCCCCCAGACACACACCCCATGCGAACCCCCAGCCTGAGACCCCCCCCACTGGGATTCCCCCCAGACACACACCTCATGCGAACCCCCAGCCTGAGACCCCCCCACTGGGATTCCCCCCAGACACACACCCCATGCAAACCCCCAGCCTGAGAGCCCCCACCGGGATTCCCCCGACACGCCCCCCCCGGGGACCTCCATCCTTAGACCCCCCACCAGGATTCCCCCCAGACACGCACTCCATAGAGACCCCCAGCCTGAGACCCCACTGTACCGAGATTCCCCCCAGACACGCTCCCCACGGGGACCCTCAGCCAGAGACACCCCCACCGGGATTCCCCCTGGACTCCTCCCACAGGGATCCCCAGCCTGAGACCCCCCCACCGTGATTCTCCCCACAGGGACCCCAAGCCTGAGACACCCCTGCACCAGGATTCCCGCAGACTCTCCCCATGGGAACCCCCAGCCTGAGCCCCTGCCTATGGGGATTCTCCCCATATACCCCCCTGGATCCCTGCCTGGGGGGACCCCCCAGCCTGAGACACCCCTGTACAGGGATTCCTCCCATACACCCCTGGGATCCCAAGCCTGAGACCCCGCCCATGGGGATTTCCCCCAGACACCCCCATGGGAATCCCACAGCTTGAGACACTCCCTACTGAGATTCTCCCAGGGATCCCCCAGCCTGACACCCCCATAATGGGATTCCCATGCAGTGCTATGGCATATGGGGGCCCCAGTGTTCTGCAGAGCCAAATCTGTGTCCACAGAATAAACGTGGTGAGACCCTGAGCTGTGGGTTGAGACGTTACAGATGGGGAAACTGAGGCACGGAGAGGCAAAGTGACTTGCTCAAGGTCACCCAACAGGTCAGTGGCAGAGCCAATAATTGAACCCCGGGGGGAGGGTGCTTGGGGCTCCAATGGATGGGGGGAAGGAGTGGGGCCTTGGGCACAAGGGGCTGGGCCACGTGGCTAGCTTCCCCGAAGGGGGGCTCATGCGTCACACATGGATCTAACCAATTAGCCAGAGGTTATGCCCACAGCATGTGAGCTCTACACATTACTACAAGACTCTAAGGCAGTGATACTCCGTGGTTCAGGAGCCAAATTAGGGATCAACATTACCCAAAAGAGCCACAGTAGTGTGAATTCATTGTTTCATTTACTATAGTACTATATATTCATATTTAAACAGTGTAACAGGGGAAATATTTAGTTTGTTTATATATATAGCCAAGTATTATTATTTTATCAACTACAGTTGGTTAATAACATAGTAAAAGCATCCTGATTGGTTAAAAACTTAGATTGGTTAATAATTCAATCACACGGTGTTTTAATATCATGCTGCAAAGAGCCGCAGGAGATATATTAAAAAGCCACTTGCGGCTTGCAGGTCTCAGCCTGGGTATCACTGCTCTAAGGTCTCATCTCCTTTAGAAGATGATCTGTGATTCTCCTCCACCAGTGGAAGTTATAGTGTAGACCAGGGCCGGCTCTAGCTTTTTTGCTGCCCCAAGCAAAAAAAAACAAAAGGGCGGGGGGGGGGGCGGCTGGACTGCCGAAGAAAAAAGAAAAAAAAAAACGAGTCGGCTGCACTGCTGGATTGTGCTGCCCAAAGAATGGCCGGAATGCCACCCCTTAGAATGTGCCGCCCCAAGCACGTGCTTCCTCGTCTGATGCCTGGAGCCGGCCCTGGTGTAGACAGGGCTCTGATGTTTTCCACATGTGAACCCATACAGTGCTGTCTGTCTCCATCTGCAGCCAGCTCCAGAGCATCAGCTGTTTCCTGTAGCTTTACCAAGTAACAATTGGGTGAAATTACCAAAAATCTTTTTTTCACTGCTGTCATTCAGAATTCTGTGGGCAGCAGGGAAATGAGCAAGAATCATATAGCTGGACACAGGAGCAGCTGACATGTCCAGGGCTACAGGCTCAGGAAGCAGCTTGCCTACCGGAGCTTGTATCTCTACTCTCACAACACACAGCCAAGTGAAAGCATGTGTCCTGGCCCCGCTGTGGATGATGTCTCCACCCTAAAAGCCCATAACCTTCTGGAGTGCAAGGAAAGGGGAGAGGAGCCCAAAACAATCAAGAAAAAGAGTCAATGAATAAAAATAAAGGAAAGAAACCAAATACAGGAGGTGGGGAGGGAAAGAGAGAATGAAGACAAAATGGGAGGGGAAAAGGAAAGAATGGAGAGGAAAATGTACAGATGTGGCAACTGTGATGAGATGTTGCCAAAGGGGCACCAACTACCAATCTGTTTCATCAGTAAAAGGCAAGGTGGATACAAATCAATTATTTAAAAAAAAAATCTGATTTTTTTTATTTAAATCAGATTTTTTTGGTAAAATGCTTTTTGAGGAAAAAACCTATCTAAAGATAGTTTTAATTAAGATACATTATACCTCAAAGATATCTCATCATGGAATAGGGATTATAAATGCTAATTCTATAGTATGAGACAATATATTCATGTAATGTTTAAGAAAAGTTTTGTTAAATGAGTTCCAATAGTTCATGGATTAGGGACCCACATTTATGGGGTTCCACAGGCTTTTTATAGATTATTTAGGTTAATCTTTCTATCTACCCAATGGGACTCAGTGCTCAGTCTAGAAGATACCATCAGAGATGCTTAGTTTTGCAGTTCTCAAACTGTGGATTTGTGTCTCCAGAGGTAACATGCTTGTTAACAGCAAAAATGTTTTTAAATAAATAATATATAGAGGTGAGAAATAACAGATCTCAACTCTATTGATCCTCTGCAAATTTGTGTACACAGAGTCAATCCCTTGCCTCTCTCTAAAAGTGCAAAGTTTCAGAAAGTTCAATGAATAGAAGATTGTTGGGGGTGGAATAAATCTGGACAAGGAGAAGAAATCTGGAGATAAATGTGAGAAGCGAGGGACATATGCTTGTTATATGTTTGCTGTTGAAGAAAAAAATCCATAATACATAACGTTATTGTTTTAGTTAAATAAAACAATTTAAATGCCTGTCTGGTGATGTTCTCCTCCTAATACAGCATGGCAAGAAAATCCTCCAAATATTAATGATTAACCTGTTGATTTGGAGATAGTTCACCTCCCAGTTACTTCATAAATATCTGCTTCAGTTACCTGTGGTAAATGAAATAACCAAACAATCATTCATTTTCTGATATAGCTGTAAAACTAATCTGAAAAGTTTTCAAAATAAATCACTGTTTAAAAATGTATAGTGTGTACCTTCTAAAAATGAAACCTACATCTATCTCTGAGTTGTGAAGAATATGTATTAAGGTTATAACAACCAACAAGAATGCACATTTATGTAGAAAACCACGATTAAATCGAGTCTCCCTGACTAGTGATTTAAATCATGATTTAAATCAATTTGATTTAAATCAAATCCACCCTGGTAAAAGGTCTGAACTGTTTGTTTAGGGACAGCACCCTAGTAGAAATCCCCGTACACTCACCTTCCTAGGAGCTGAGTATATAAAGCATGAACTAGGCTTCTCACATTAGACTTATCGACACCCACAAATTAACCATCATTGACAATGGGGGGTTCTATTGGCCTCTGGCTAGTAGATGCCTGCTATATTATATTTTTCAGGCCCTGTCACATGTAACTAATAGTTTGTTTACTTGTTCCCAACAAAGGAGTCTTTGAGGAATGAGCAACTCAACTGCTTTAGGTATCAGCGAGGGATTTGCATAGAATCTCTCACTGAGGGCTCATTCTTAGCCTATTCACCAGCTGCATTTGTCACTACAGGCTTCTGATGGATTTGCAGGGGATCTCCAGCAAACGCCGGCAACAGTGCGAGACTAACATTCTGTGAGACTCCATGTCTTATAGGCAAGGATAAGCAGGGCTTGAGTCAGCGCCCTAGTACGTGGGCACATACAGTCACAAAGCTGTTCAGCCGACTGAATGCGAGGCTCGCCATCAATTGGAGAGACAGCATTTCGCCGTTCCGTTCTGGAGCTGGCCTTTTTTGCATGTCTCAGCCATCCTGCTGTCCTCTCCCTCTGACTGAACTGTTCTTTCTTCCAAGGATATCATCAGGAATCCTGCTGCATGAGCAAACCCTTTGGGTTCCCGAAAAGTGACGTAATCAGCATCGTCCGCGCCGCAGTGCTTTAGCATGTTATTTCCAAAATAGCACTCTGTTAGCTACAAGTTTAATGCCAATGTCTGTTCACTTTACTCACTGTACACAGTGACTTCAGTGGGACTACCTAAGTGAGTAAGGTAGCAGTACCAAGTCTGGTCCCTAACCTGAATTTCCCACTGGCAGCTATTATCAAGCTTCCCCGCCAGCCGATTGAATTGCCATTGTTTATTTTTACTGTCCTCACTGCAGAAAATCAGTTGTCGAGTCTGACACACGCTCTGCTCTTCATTCGTTAGAATGCAACTTTAGCTGCCACTGAACCAATCTTGCTCTCACTGAAATCATTGGGAGTTTTGCTGTTGCTATCAAGGAGAGAGGGGTCGGGCCTCAACTTTTCAAGACCATGGTGGAAGAGGCCCATTCAACCAAATAAACAAACAAAGAAAGCCAGGCTAAGCAAGTGAAAGGCTGGGTGTGAAGTGTTTTGTCAACTACATGCCTGCAAACAAAAAATATATCCACAAAAACAACAAGGAATCCGGTGGTACCTTAAAGACTAACAGATTTATTTGGGCATAAACTTTCATGAAAGCTTATGCCCAAATACAGGTCTGTCTCATCTTACGCTGGGGTTACGTTCCGCAGTCAGCGCGTAAAGCGAAAACCGCGTATAGTCAAAATTACATTGAGTGTAATGGCGGGCAGAATCGCCCGCACTACAGAAACAGTATTTAAATTGTTATTTTTCTCTTCTTTTTTTGTTTTTTTCTTGTTTTTGCCGACCGCATAAAGCTGAAATCGCACATGTTAAATGCGCCTAAGATGCGACAGACCTGTAAATCTGTTAGTCTTTAAGGTGCCACCGGATTCCTTGTTGTTTTTGTGGATACAGACTAACACGGCTACCCCCTGATACTTGAAAAAATATATCTTGACCCCTAATTTAATTTGTATTGATTTATCCATTCGATTGGTCTGATACAAAGTGGTCCAGTAAGTTCACAGTTTCTCCTCTTGACTAAGCAGCATGGATTTATAACCATGCTCAAGACACAGTGCAGTAGTTCTGGATAAACCATCTAGCCATTGCAGGAGCTATACAACTAAATGTCCCTCTTCTACTGGGGGGCCTCTTACCCAGCGTTTGCATGGTTGCACTGTAAAAAAAACTCTTAGCAGCATTGCCTGTTGAAAACCCCAATCTAAAGCAGCCCCTCCTGTCAAAAAAATTATTGTTTTGCCCAAAGTGATCTGTTGGGGGCAGGGGGTTGGGAAGGTAGGGGGCGTACATGAAATCTGTCCCCACCCTCAGTGGGAACAGACAGATAGCTCAATACCCAGAACTCATGGATCTTGGGATCCCCACGGAGGCCAGGTCCATTGACACTGGCTCCAGGACCCCGTGCTGCTCTGCCTCAGCCCCTGCCATAACACGGTGCTGTCAGACTTACTCACTTTGAGTGGCAGGGGGATAAAAGTTATGGGGCCTGCCTCAGCATTTGGGACAGGGGCAGGTGCTGTCGAAGCAGCTCACAGGCGGTCTTCTTTGTGAGTGGGTCTAGCAGGCACAGGCCAGGCAGGGCCGGCGCAACCCATTAGGTGACCTAGGCGGTTGCCTAGGGCGCTAACATTTGGGGGGCGCCGGCGCCCCGGTCATCGTCATCAGTATTTTGGGGGCGGGACCTTTCGCCGCCTCTGTCGGGGGCGGCATTTCGGGGGTCGGACCTTCTGCCGTCTAGGGTGGCGAAAAAGCTGGCGGCGCTCCTGAGTCCAGGCCCCTATCAGGAGCTCACATCATCATCTACATTTTGAACTACAGTATGACGTGAACAATTATAGTTAACACAGCGTGTAATTTGCCTGCGGAACTCACTGCTGCAAAACAATATTGTGATTAAATGGTTGTTTTAAAAAAATATTAGATGGAAGAGCCTTTGCAGTTACAGTAATTAGAACAAAGATTGTAAGGGCTACAGTGCCCCAAATTTTAGGATGTATGCTGATCACTGGTTGGGATCAAGAACTTTCCCCCATAGTATAGTGATGCAGAATTAGGTGCATTATGGGAGCTTTATGCTTTCCTCTGAAGCATCCAGCATTGACCGCCCAGAGACAGGATGCCAGATTAAATGGTCCACTAGTTTGTTCTGATATAACAATCCCTATGGTCTAAGAAAGGAAAGAATATCGTCATTTAGTATGGCTTCTGCTATCTCTGGTCCTCACCAAAGTATATTATGCACTTGCCATGACCCCACAATATAGGACATCATGAAAAAGCTATTAATTAAATGAGTGCTTTTAAAATCATGCCTCATGCACCATTGTCCAAGCGGAAGGCAAAAAAAAGAAATTTAAATTAAGTAGATTGAGAAGCTTTGTGAAAGAACCATTTGAGCTTTATTGCTCCGTAGACCAGCCAGCATGACGAAATGCCTGTAGTGCTGACACATATTTCCAAATTTATGGAGGAAAAAATGCAAAGACCCAATTAGACCTGTTTCATGTCAGCAATACAAGCCTGCTACTCAGGGGCAAACTCTTTTCAAACATCGAATGGGGCCCAAAGCATCAATGTCGTAATTTTAGCATGGAATTCTGCTGACAAACAGTGGAGGAGTCTTTAGATCTGGGAAGCCAGATAATCCATAGGGAGAAACAAGTAATGTGTTTAGTTTGGCTCTACTAGTCAAAACATGATCGAAGCCACGGGAGCTAATTATACATTAGTTAAAAATTACACACACATAGAGGTGATATATTTTCACTGGCTTAGCCCATCTCTGATTCAGTCTCATGTAATGGTTACAAGAAAGGATTGGGTTTTTTTTGTTTGTTTGTTTGTTTTTGTTTAATTTGTTCTTATTAAGCTTTAGAAATAGATATAAGCATGCATTCTTCCAAAATGCAGGAACTGACTAATAATGAACATATCACACATGAAAAACTGTATCGACTCCTGCTAGAAAAAAAGCCACAAAAATTAGCACTGTAGAAACAACTGGGCCTGATTCTGATCTCAACTACAGAGGTAAATCAGGAGTAATCTCACTGAAGTCTATTGAGTTACACAGGCAAGAGAGATCAGAATCAAGCCCAGAGAACTGTAAAAAGAATATTGCACACCTCTTAGCTAGCATTTGTCATAAACACAATTCTTGCCATCAATTAGAAAAACAAAATCTAAAAAATATGTTATAGTAAGATAAAGTATCATGAGGCGTTGATGTACAACTGCATCAGGAATTTTACCATTTGTATCTAGTTCCTCTCCTAGAAGAAGGTAGTTCTGTTTTTTATCATTAAGCTGAGACAATCAGGATAACACCTTTCATTATCATATTGAATATACATCTGTATACACACAATTTATCTTCAGTTAAATGAAGTTTGGTGTAATAGTCCTGAGGTCCAGAAAGCCAGAGGAGAGAATTCAGGTGATATAGCTAGTAATAGTCTGCATCTGTTATAGGTTATGTTAGAGATATCAGGAAAAACGGACGTATTTTTAACAAACTGCAGTTTACCTTTTCATTTCCAGATCCCGTCCATTTCACACTCTCTGTAACATGTCAGTTAGAAGTATTTTGCAAAGCAGAGGATTTTTAAGGGTATACTGTACACTTTCACTATGTTTAAAGGAGGACCAGTTGCAATCAATGAAGTAAAAACCAGGTGAAATATGATTTCAAAAAGTTGAACAAGCACATTGGGCCATTAGAACACTAGGCCAATCTCGCTAACACTTACGTGCATGCTTCGTTGTAAACAAGAGAGTAGCCCCATTGACTTCTTGTACATTCATGTGCATAAATCCTTGCTGGATTGGGGCCTGTTATCATTCTCTATAGAAAAATCCTTAATCTTATCATCACACTCTCTGATGATTCTTTCCTACATCTAAATTAGGGTTTATTTTGAAAGAGTTTAGTTTTGACTCAGATGCATCCCGTTCAGCTGAAAGAGTTCATTGCAAGGAAAACCAGTTCTAAAGGGTCATTAGTAATGGAATATGGTAGAACTGAAATCAGATTTCCGATCTGCTGATTTAGCTGGTTCTTGATTAGATGCTGTTAAAGATGACCATGGAGGGGGTAAAGAGAAAGAACATATCATAAGCACTGTGCTGAGTGATAGTAAGATCAGGGGTAAGAAAAATTTGTCTAACATATTTCCCCCTTTTCTCCTTTCCCTTCATTGGTGGCATAATGGTGAAAAGAGGAGAATTTTTTAAAAGGAGGGTCCCTTTAAAGCTAAGAAAATTAGGAAATGCAGAAAAAAATTGTCTCCCTTAACAATTCCCTATGGTGGTGTAGTCATTATATTTTGCTTCTGTATGACATGATAAATAGCTCAAATCACTTTTCTCCTACTCACTTTCCACAATCTCAGTGGTTATATAAAAGAGTAAAATAATCTATAAGCACCTATTTATTTAAACCAATCCCTTTGTAATGATTGCCGGTCTTCATTCAGTACCTAAACCGTGAAGACATTTTCCTTTGCACAAAATGTGCATTTTTAACCAGGGAATGTTCTACCTCCTTCCTAACATGCAGCCCTAACTCACCTGAAATGTACTAAGATTACTATCAGACAGGAACAACAAACACACACACACAATCTAGCAGATCTTCTTGTTCAAAGAGCTCTTTCAATTATCAGGGTAACGTATTCCATTTCTGAAGTAACTTATGAGGCTGGCTCAGCATATTTGACTTTTGACTTTGAATAAGAAGGTAATTGATTGTGTTCTGTTAACCCCCCACCACAGCAAGGCATCATGGGAATGATTGGGCTTCTTGTTGTAACGAATTTCTAATGAAATGTGCAGCAAATATCCTTTTAACCTATTCTGCTCTTTTTACAAATCAAAGGTAAAACGTAACTGTGAAGAAAGTAGGGAATATCCTGGCTAGCATTCAACTTAATACCCTCACAGATCAAATTAACATTTAGCACTGTATCCACAGCTACCTGTGGGATGCCTACTTCGGCAGTTGTCTGTGGGCAGCCATTCTGATACACTGGGGAAATTACTTTAACTGCTCCGCGCCTCAGTTTACCCATCTGTAATGTTGTCAGTAGCACGTACCTGCCTCTCAGGGGTGTTAGAGAGACAAGGTGGGTGAGGTAATATCTTTTAATGGACCAACATCTGCTGGTGGAAGAGACACACTTTCAAGCTTCACAGAACGGGAAAAATTCATGAGAGTGTCACAGCTAAACACAAGGTGGGACAGATTGGGATGTTGCAGGAGACTGGTTAAAGTGAAGTGGGCCATTAACACCTCTGCAGTTTTAGGGCAAAGGAGGGTTAGCGGGTTACAGATTGTTGTAATGAGAAATAAAACCAGTGTCGTTGTTGAGCCCGTGATTTTTGGTGTCTAGTGGAGTTAGGGATTTAGGGTCCTAGGCCCATCTTTTTGAAGGGGTTGTGAAGGTTTCCTTTGAGGATGAGGACAGAGGGGTCTAATGTGGAGTAATCATAGAATCAAAGAATATCAGGGTTGGAAGGGACCTCAGGAGGTCATCTAGTCCAACCCCCTGCTCAAAGCAGGACCAACCCCAACTAAATCATCTCAGCCAGGGCTTTGCCAAGCCTGACCTTAAAAACCTCTATGGAAGGAGATTCCACCACATCCCTAGGTAACCCATTCCAGTGCTTCACCACCCTCCTAGTGAAAAAGTTTTTCCTAATATCCAACCTAAACCTCCCGCACTGCAACTTGAGACCATTACTTCTTGTTCTGTCATCTGCCACCACTGTGAACAGTCTAGATCCATCCTCTTTGGAACCCCCTTTCAGGTAGTTGAAAGCAGCTATCAAATCTCCCCCTCATTCTTCTCTTCTGCAGACTAAACAATCCCAGTTCCCTCAGCCTCTCCTCATAAGTCATGTGCTCCAGTCCCCTAATCATTTTTGTTGCCCTCCGCTGGACTCTTTCCAATTTTTCCACATCCTTCGTGTAGTGTGGGGCCCAAAACTGGACACAGTACTCCAGATGGGGCCTCACCAATGTCGAATAGAGGGGAATGATCACGTCTCTCGATCTGCTGGCAATGCCCCTACTTATACAGCCCAAAATGCCGTTAGCCTTCTTGGCAACAAGGGCACACTGTCTACTCATATCCAGCTTCTCGTCCACTGTAACCCCTAGGTCCTTTTCTGCAGAACTGCTGCCTAGCCAGTCAGTCCCTAGTCTGTAGCAGTGCAAGTGCTCACCATCAGGTGATGGGGTGTGTTTGTCTTGTGTCACTTTCCTGTGTGAGTTCATTCGAGAGCGTAGTGATTGTCTGGTTTCACTCACATGGTTGTTACTGGGGCATTTGATGCTCTGGAAGAGGTACACCATATGTTGTGATAGGCATGTGTAGGACCCCTGGATCTTGAAAGGTGTGTTGTGTGGGTTATTGATCATCGAAGCAGTGGAGATATGTCTGCAGGTTTTGCATCTGTTGTTCTGGCAGGATCTGGTGCTGCTTTGAGTTGGCATGTCCGGGTTTGCTTTTGATGATGAGGTTGATGAGGTTGGGGGGTTGTATGAAGGCCAGAAGAGGGGATTTGGGAAAGATTTCTTTCAGGATGTGGTCCCCATTAA
This sequence comes from Platysternon megacephalum, assembly GCA_003942145.1. Lineage (NCBI taxonomy): Eukaryota > Metazoa > Chordata > Testudines > Platysternidae > Platysternon > Platysternon megacephalum. The sequence continues at coordinate 1,843,645 of QXTE01000114.1, read as the reverse complement.
ATATGGGTTGATGTGAGTCTCTATTAAGTAATGTATGTAAGTGACACAGGGCTAGGGCCAATGTCTATTGAAATCAATGGGTATAGATGGNTTCTGGCAGGATCTGCTTTGAGTTGGCATGTCCGGGTTTGCTTTTGATGATGAGGTTGATGAGGTTGGGGGGTTGTATGAAGGCCAGAAGAGGGGATTTGGGAAAGATTTCTTTCAGGATGTGGTCCCCATTAAATATGGGTTGATGTGAGGCTCTATTAAGTAATGTATGTAAAGAGCTTGATCATTATTTGCTCTAAGATGCCCCATAAATATCATAGAACATACAATAGCCATGACTGGGACCCAGGAGATCTAGGTAAAATTCCCAGCTCTGCAATGCCCACAAACTCACTGTGTGGCTTTGTATAAACCACTGAATCTGTCTGTGTCTCTGTTCCCCATCCTTTCTCCCATTTTTTGCCTGTCTTGTGTAAGTAAGCTCTCTGGGGCAGGGATGGCCTCTTCCTGGGTGTGCAGTGCCCAGCACAATGGGGTGTCTAGGTGCTACTGTCCTACGGATGAAAAGTGCTAAGAATCAGTTAAGGTTTGAAGGGAAAATATAAAGGCGGGAAAAAAGCAAACTCAGTTGATGTTACCCAAAGGGCTAAAGGAAATCAGGAAGTCCTTTACAAATGTCAGAGCGAAAAGTATTGCTGTTCTGCAGAAAAAAGCACCCCTATTAGGTGAGGCTTGGGCTGAAATTTAATGACTAAAATGCCTGAGATGCTGAACTCCTTTTACAATCCATCTTCACAAATTAAAAAATAAATAAATAAAGCCAAGAGTATGGGCAATTAGGGAGTAATTAAAGCTGTAAAAAGCAGCTGTCAATAACAGTGGATAAAAGGATACTTACTAATGTGGCCATATAGAAATTAATGGATCTGGATAACATGCATCTTGTTCCAGGAAATGGCTAACTCAGGACCCGCCTCTGCACACACTTACTTGGGTCCTTAACTTTTCTGCACACATTTACACATGCGTGTAAATTACCTGCATCCCAGTGAGTTTGCCAACTGGAAATAGACTGAGCTCCTGAGTAAAGATAAGGAGATGTGTAAATGTGTGTGGGCATGTAGCCAAAATGATCAAACCCCTGAATTGTTTCTGAAAAGTCACAGACAAGTGGGATAATACCAATGGACTGGGAAAAAAGCAAATGTGATAGCTTCCAAAGAAAGAACATTATTTACTATATATAAAAAATTGGCTATTTCTTCAGTGTTTCGTAACCAAAAAAAGAGCGGAATTATCTGCTAAAATATAAAGGACTCCTGCAATTTTGTTAGTGGTTATTATTGCACTGATCTTCTATCTTAGAACAAAATATTGGATTCTATGGAAAACCAAGCTATATTCTACTGCTCCAACTCTTTAATATGATTTGCATAAGACTCTTCTACCTTTTCTTTACCAAAATAATAGCACAATGCACAGAGAATTATAATCGCTGCATTTCTTTTCCAGATAAGATTCAATTATCAGTGTTTCACTGTAGCAGCAAGTTCGAAGTACAATGAGGTGCAGTTAACACTGTATCTGTTTTATAGAGCTTTACCTGAAACTTTAAGGAAAGTGTCTGCATTAGGCTAGGGTGACCAGATGAGGGGAAGAAAATATCGGGACACATGGGAGGGCGGGGGAGGCTGAGCAAAAAAAAAAAAGCCGAGCGAGTCCTGGCTGAGCAAAAAATAAATAAAAAAGAACCACAGTGCTGCCTGCGGATATCTCTGTCCCGCGTCCCGACCTAAGATTGGTCGGAACGCGGGACAGAGACCGAAATATCGGGACGGTCCCGATAAAATCGGGACGTCTGGTCACCCTAGCATTAGGCTGCTTTGGTTCACACTCACATGGATCAAAGACAATTAGATTCAGGCAGATCATTTGACCAAAAAAGTATGGAAAAACTTATTTTTCAAAATTCAGCACAGAAAGAATATTTCTGACCTAAAGCCTGGGACATGTTTGTGAAACTCATGAACAGGTTCCTCTGTAAAAGCCTGTAGCTCCCAGTAATAGCTAGGTAACAATGTCTTGTCCTGAGGGCATCAGCCAATGAGAGCTGTTTCAAGCTTGTAAGTGAGTGTGCTGCTAGGAAGACTTTTTATGGACCTGCTTTTAAAGGTGATGTTTAAAGACAAATAAAAATGGACTGATATGTTTTTTTTCCCCTCCATACTGCCCGCAATGTGAGACTGTTCCCTTAAAGGCATTAGAGAGACAAGCTGGGTGAGGTAATATTTTTTACTGGACCAATTTCTCTTGATGAGAGAGACAAACGTCCAAGCTACACAGAGCTCTTCTTCAGGTCTGGAAGGCATGACGGGGCCAGTGCAAGTAAATATCTGTCAAGCAAGAGAAAGAAGGTTTTGATCTGATCCCTTTGTCTCATGGCCGCTTGCAAACAGGAAAGAGGGGTAAAATCATAGGCGCCGACTCCGTGGGTGCTCCGGGGCTGGAGCACTCATGGAAAAAAGTGGTGGGTGAGCACCCACTGGCAGGCGCCCTATCGGTACCTCCCCCTCCCCCCAGCACCTCCTGCCTGCCAGCGGATCCCACCGATCAGCGCCTCCCCCTCCATCCCCACGCCTTCCGCCTGTCGCGAACAGCTGTTTAATGGCATGCAGGAGGCTCTTGCGGGGGGAGGTGGTTAGCGAGAACGCAGCGCACTTGGAGGAGTGGGCGGAACGGGGCAGAAAGAGTGGAGGCGGGGGTGGGGTGGGAAGAGGCGGTCCAAGGCCTTGAGGGAACGGATGGAGGGGGGCAGGGCCTGGAGCTGAGCCGGGGTTGATCCCCCCCCAGCACATCGGAAAGTCGGCGCCTGTGAAAATTCATGACACTTTATTTGCCCAGGTATAGTTTCAATGGTGCTCTTCAGTGTGAGGGCTTGTCTACACTGAAGAGCTACAGGGGCACAGCTATGCTCCACCTCTCTGAGGGATGGTAGCTAGGTTGGTGGAAGGATTCTTCTGTCGACCTAGCACTGTCTGCACAGGGATTTAGGCTTAACTACATGGCTCTGGGGTGTGGATTTTCTAGTGTAGATCAGGCCTGAGAGACTTGTAGAAATATACAGTAGAAAGACCGCTGGCTTGTACTTCCATTGTTTCCCTTATGGTTTGCCGTGAGATGAGAGAGGTGGTCAGAGAACATTTAAGGGCAACATAATCAAGCAGTGAACTGTTTGTTGGATCGGACTCTCCGATCTGTGCAATACCTGTGGAGAGAAGCCAGAAAATAAGAGTTCTCTTTTCCAAATGATTTTGTACCTTTCCACTGGGCAAACATTGATTTTTGTTTCTCATATTTTTCATGGTATAGAAGCCAATATGGGCCAAATTCTGTCCTCACACTGGTGCTAATCAGAAGTAGTTCCAATGTAAGGCAGGGGAGTTACATGGCTTTAAAACCAGCGAGATTAGAATCAGGGCTGAGATCTGTGTTGATTGCTACCTTGCTTGTGCACCGGAGATTACATGAGTAAGCATGGGAGAAGAGTGTGCTAGCTGATGGATGTTTTTGTCATCAAAGAATGGGGAGCTCTCTCATTATTGTCATTATGGGCCCAGGAAAGCCAAGGACAATGGGTCCACTTCTGATCTCATTCCAGTTCTACACCAGTGTGACTTCACTGAAGTTGGAGGAATTACTCTTGATTTACACTGGTGCAAGTGAGATCAGAATCAGATCTAATGGGCACAATTCTGTTCTTACTTACCTCCATGGAACTTCATGATTTCATGTGGAATTACTTGCAGTTTATGTCATTAATGGCTGCTGTAATTTCTTTAATTCCTTAGTGACACAGGGCTAGGGCCAATGTCTATTGAAATCAATGGGTATTTGGTCAGGCCTGGAATGTAGCATTTTTAAAATCAAGAAAGAGAGAAAGATTTGTGGCCACCTTCTGTCCCCAGAGCCTAGGCCATGATCTAGAGCAGAATCTGACCCCAAACACCAGGCAGGGGGCAAATCTAGAGCTAAATCAAATTGAGTGAGTCACTTTAATTCAAACATTGTTCTTATCTGTATACCTGAGAATGCACTGGGATAAATGCTTAATGGCACAAAAGCCAGTGCCATGAGGTTTTGCGGGGAGGGATAGCTCAGTGGTTTGAGCATTGGCCTGCTAAACCCAGGGTTGTGAGTTTAATCCTTGAGAGGGCCATTTGGGGCAAAGATCTGTCTGGGGATTGGTCCTGCTTTGAGCAGGGGGGTGGACTAGATGACCTCCTGAGGTCCCTTCCAACCCTGGTATTCTATGATTCTATGAAAGATGTAGCACTAGGAGACATCTTGGGTAGATCACAATGGATCTCCTCTTCAGCAGGATAAATCACTGAGAACAGAACACCCCACCCTCCAACCCCACCAACTTCAAGGTCCCACCTACACCAGAGACCATTTCTCATGTGAGACAGCTGTGCTTTTCTGGGGCAAGTCAGATATCAAAACTTAGGACAAAGTTCATGAGAATAGAATACAGCACATTCTCAGTCAAGGGTTCTTAAGTGTGGAATGAACTCCTGAAGAAGATAAGACTAAGCCAAACCCTAACCATCTTGAGAACATGAAGCAAGACCCACCTGTTTACCAAATGCTTCCAACTATAACAGAAGACTGGGGTGGGGTGGAACAAAAACCAAGCAGAACTTCCCAAAAGTGGCAAAGAGCAAAATCCACAACAAAATCTTCTATGAACAACACTATCCAGATCTAAATTTGTTCAGTGCTTAGATACTGTGGTGATGAGTGCTATAGTAAAACCTCAGACAGATATCTTAGCAGAAGCTCCATTTAATACATTTCTCCAGCAATACTACTTGGGGGAGGGAGAGCCACGACAGATATTGAATCACTCCATTTAAACAATGCACAAAGCCACATTGTTACTCTAATCATCAACTTTCAAAATAAAATTAACCGATTTGATAATTAGGGCCACATGACAATTCATCATTATGGTAACTATGCACTTCACATGATTCATCATCCTATTAATTGGCTTGCACCATTCACAGAGTGTGTGTAATTGTTGGCTGCGCTCTGCAGTGGCAGAATGCAGCATATTTTATGCTCTCAGCAGACGGTGGCTAGTTGTAGCTAGTTGTGGCTCAGCTTGGCCTGTGCGCCATGTTGCTGGTGCTTTCCAAAATGTAGGCATTAGGGACAATATCTTTTAAAAAAGCGAAGAGGAGAGAAATAGTGGCCCTATCTAAAAGGATTCAACATGGGATGTCAGAAGTTAAACAGAAGCTGAACAGATGATGACAAGTTTCATGAGCAAGGTCGAATCCTTAGCTGTGTATTTCAAATTAATTCCTGTCCCGTTCTTAGCAGGGTTCACGGTCTCCTGCTGAAGAAGGAGCGGCAATATCTTGCAGTAGACACAAGCAGAGGCTTTGAAGATTCCAACTGCAGGAAGGTGGGGGGGCTGCTGGGAAAATAGCCCCCCATGCCCCAGCATACCTGCCACCTCACATACCATTTCTATGGGACACGCCCATAGAACAAGTATACTGCATAACCTATCTAGGTAAGGTAGTTATGTGCTCCCTACCATAGCATCTGAGCACCTCACAATCTTTAATGTATTTATCCTATGTGGCAGGGCAGGGATATTCTCCCCATTGTACAGATGGGGACTCAGAGATGTCCAGATCCCAAAGGTACTTAAGCCCCGAAACCCCAGACATAGTCCCAGTTTTAGACACCCCTGCGATCCACAAACCCCCCGACTTGGATGCCACCTAACCCAGGAGGCGCCTACACTCACCCCATGCCTACATTTTCAGGGTAAACGTTCCCTATGCGCCTACGTTTCTGCTTCTGGACATGCACACTTCTACCTCCCGCTAGGCATCTGGATGCCTATCTCCCACCTAAGCCCCAGAGCAATTCACAAACCGGGGGGGAAGACAGGCAGAGGAGCGCCTTTCTCCCCTGAGAGGCCCGATCTAATAGGCGTGCTCAGAAGCCATCTTGCAGATCGGGTCCCATCCAAAGTCTGGCGGGAAGCAGAGGCAGTTCTTAATTTGTAATGAAAGAGGTGCCGGAGCTCAAGCAATTTCTTTACTTTCAGGCCCAGAGTTACTGGGGCTATGAACTGCCAAGCCCAAAGGTTAGACACTCACCTGGGGTGTGGGAGAGTCAGGTTCAATTGCCCCCTCAGGCAGAGGGGAAGACAGGATTTGAACAGGGGTCTCTTACCTCTCAAGAGAGGGTGCCGCCAACCACTGACCTGTGGGAGCATCAAATCTGGGACTCCCACAATCTCTCCTGTTGAAGCTGTTCTACTGAATTCTTGGAGCAGGGGGACTGGACCGTGGGTCTCCCACCTGGGTGTCCTAGACATCAGGCTATAGCGTCATTCCTTTTCTCTTGCTATGGCTGGCCCAACAACTCAAGTATTTACCCAAAGTTGAATACCTTCACCAGGAGAGATTGTGGGAGCCCCACCTCAGAATATCCCAGAGCTCAGGGTTGAGAGCTGCCTTCAATTCTTTCTCCCCATCCAACAGAGGAGGGAATTGAACCTGGCTCTCCCACATCCTAGGTGAGTGCCCTAACCACTGGGCTACAAGTTATAAGCCGAGCACCTCTTCCTCCTGCCGTTTTGTGGGGAGAGAGACAGGTGCCTAACCCATTCTCACAAGAAACAGCTTAGGTGCCTAAGCCACCTGACTCCCAGAGAGGGGTCCCTGGCTGTGGATTGCTAGTTGCAATAGGTGTCTCCCTACAGCCTGGATTTAGGTGCCTATCTCCACAAGAGGGGTGGGGCTTATGACATACCCTCTCGTTGGCATCTGCCACTGGCTAGCTTAGGCGGCTCCCTGCCTAGCACTCTGGCTTTTGTGATCACGTTCTGAGGTGCTTATCTCTCTCCAATCATTGTAAAGGAGTCTAGGCACCTAATTCAGACTCTGTGGATCTCAGTGATTTTTCTAGGTGCCTAAAAGTTAGATGTTGCAACACAACACCTACATCCTGGTGTGGATCCAGGCCAGAGAGACTATGTGATTAGCCCAAGGTCACACAGGAAGTCTGTAGCACAGAGTCCCCAAAGTGGGGGGGCGTGTCCCCTGGGGGGGCATGGAGAAACATCTGGGGGGCGCAGTGGGGCCTGAGCCAGTCCCCACATGGGCAGAGAGGGAGCACCACCCAGCCTCTCCCCACCCCTAGCTGCGTCCCCGGCTCCTGGCCCTGCACCTGGCCCCAGCCTCAGCGCAGCTCCGCTCCCGGCCTAGGGCCGAGGCTGGGGACGAGACCAGGAGCAGAGCCGTACCTGACCGCGGGCCCGGCTGTGGCTCTGCTCCCAGGCTGGGAGCCAGGCCAGGAGCAGAGCCCTGGCCATGGGCCTGGCTGCTGACACACACCGCAGCCCGGCTGTGACTCCACTCCCACCATGGCCCCAGCCCCACTCCCAACTGTGACCCCAGCCTCGGCCCCCTGTCCGCACACACACACCCCAGAGCCGCGTCCCCACTCCCAGCTCCAGGGGAGAGGGGGGCATGGACGGGGTAAGGGAGGGGCACGACTCACAAAAGTGTGGAGACCGCTGCTCTAGCAGAACAGAAAATTGAACCTAGGTTCCCTATAGCCCAAGTTGGTGCCCTAACTACTGGACCATCCTTCTTAAAAAAGAGGACCTGAAGAGAAATGATTAGAAGCAGCATTGTAGGGCCAAACCCTGCTCACCTCAGTCCCAAGGGCAGCCTCATTTACATGGGTAAAATAAGCAGGATTTGGCCTCTAATTTTTCAAAATTGCTGGGTAAAAGAAACACAATGATACTCAAGTGTTTATAAGGGTTAATGTTTATCAGTGTTGTAGCTTTGGCTTTCTCCCCCCCTTTCTCCCCGCCCCCCCGCGACATTAACCCTCCCCCCTCCTGCATGTGCAGAAAAGTAGCTTTTAAAGAAAAAGATACCAGAACTTCAGCCGGCAAGTGCTGGCAAACATGACTGGGCAAGTAGGGCATTTTTTTTAGGAAGGTGTGTTTGATGGGGAGATCGCTGGAAAAGATTCAGAATGAACCTCTTTTGATTTATGCTGCCATGAACTCGAGCATGTAAAAATAAATAGATACACAGACCTACAGCTTATTTATACTCTAAACTTTTAATGCACTGTTACTCTAGGTAGTGTTGTCAGAGGGACTGATCCTGCAACCTTTCCTCAGACAAATTGTCCTGACTCTTACGAATCGTCACACTGACATCAGGAAGAACTGCCCCCTCAGAACTGTGGGACGCCCCTCCTCCCAGTATAAGAAGCTACCCCTCAGTTGACAGAGAATTATGCACAGAAATTCCTTCAATCTGACATTGCCCCAGTCAGTTGCTTTAAGCAACTCACTTCAGTTCTCTACCTCCATTTCTTCATATGTGAAATGGAGAGAGTGGATCAAATCCTCAGCTGCTGTCAATCAGTATCACTCTCTTACAGGGCCGGCGCAACCCATTCGGCGACCTAGGCAGTCACCTAGGGCGCTGCTATTTTTGGGGCGCCGGCGCCGCAGCCGCCCGTAGAAATTTGGGGGCGGGACCTTCCACCGCCGCTGTTGGGGGCGGGATTTCGGGGGCGGGACCTTCCGCCGCCTAGGGCGCCGGCAAAGCTGGCGCCGCTACTGCTCTCTTATCTCACTAGGGCTCTGCTTGCCCTGCTTTGCACTAATTCAGACTGTCAACACTAGCGGTTAATTACATTGGTGTAGTTTTGTGGTGTGAATTGCCTTAATGTAGGCAGGGAAAAATATAATTGTACCCCTAAGAAGCAAGGGAATGCTCCAAATTTGTCTAACCACAGCAATGAGAAGTGAGCATGCCTTCTCTTCCCCCAGGTCAGGCACTGGTGTTACTGCTGTGGTCTATTACCATGGTCTTTATCCACTGGGATAAAACAAACATCTCAGCTTTATCATGCTATTCTGCATCTTGTCTAAAAATGGTTACACTTTAGGTTCACCCACTATAGAGTCGTGCTCAGGACAGAAAGAACTCTGAGCCACTGCACCTTAGCATGAGTGAGAGCTTTGCCGCTGCTAAGATGGGCGTCAGCTCCCTGCCACACCAACCTGCCTGCCTGGCCAGCAAACTCTTCAAGACTCTGCCAGGCCAAACCTTGCCTTGCACATAACAATCAGTGAACCTCAGAGACGTTTCCCTGCAGCATCCAGGCCCTCTCACGGGACACTCACAGAAATGATTACGTTCGCCGCTTCCGAAGAGACAGAGCACACATCAGCCTGTTAGGTTAGCTGAAGTCTCACACTTCACTTTAATACACAGCACTGAGATGGTTTTGTAATAAAACACGAATAAGCGTATTAGCAAAGAACAGAGATTTAAGTGATACTAAGCAAGAATAAAAGAGACAGGTATGATTACAAACAAAACAAAACACATTTTCCAGTCACTAAAACGTAATTTTAGCAAGTTATAATCTTTGCCTAAGCAGTTTTCGTACTTACCTCAAGTTACCAGCATCCCTAGCCCTTCAGACTAGGGCAGCGGTTCTGAAACTGTGGGTCAGGACCCCAAAGTGGATCACGACCCCATTTTAATGGGGTCACCGGGGCTGGCTTAGACTTGCTGGGCCTCAGGGCCAAAGCCTGAGCCCCACCACCCCGGGCCAAAGCCAAAGCCCGAGGGCTTCCGCCCTGGGTGGCGGGGCTCAAGTTACAGGCCCCCCTGCCCAGGCCAGGGCTTTGGCTCCTCACCCAGGGAGGCAGAGCTTGGGTGGACTCAGGCTTTGGTCCCCCCCTCCCGGGGTCGTGTCATAATTTTTGTTGTCAGAAGGGGGTCACGGTGCAATGAAGTTTGAGACCCCCTGGACTAGGGGATCCAACTTTCACAGGCTCGAAGGGTACTGTACCCTATGTCCCCTCAGTGTTGGATAGCCAAAAAGTCTTTTTGGTCCCTTTTTATTACTCAAAGTCAATTGTCTCTGCCTCAAGATCATAGAATCATAGAATCTCAGGGTTGGAAGGGACCTCAGGAGGTCATCTAGTCCAACCCCCTGCTCAAAGCAGGATCAAACCCAACTAAATCAGCCCAGCCAGGGCTTTGTCAAGCCTGACCTTAAAAACCTCTAAGGAAGGAGATTCCACTACCTCCCTAGGTAACCCATTCCAGTTCTTCACCACCCTACTAGTGAAAAAGTTTTTCCTAATGTCCAACCTAAACCTCCCCCTCTGCAACTTGAGACCATTACTCCTTGTTCTGTCATCTTCTATCACTGAGAACAGTCTAGATCCATCCTCTTTGGAACCCCCTTTCAGGTAGTTGAAAGCAGCTATCAAATCGCCCCTCATTCTTCTCTTCTGCAGACTAAACAATCCCAGTTCCCTGGGCTGCAGATTCTGACCCTGGCATGATTGTGAAACAGTCTTCTCCTCGACTTATTTCGCTTGATGGCTTTGTTTACCTTATATGTAAATATATTTTCCACTGTCCTCTGACTTACAAAGCTTGACTCAGACAGGTGAATCCACATACCTCTGTCTAAGCCAAATGTGTTTATCAAATCTGCCCCTGTAACAGATTTCCAGCACCGATACGTAACTATCCATCCATACTTTAGTCAATGGTACTCATGAACAGCGTGTCACCAGTTTACATCTGATATCTTATATAACACCCGTGGGATATATATATATAATGACAACAGTGTGTTGGGGCAATGAGTGTATCAGGACTGATGGGTGTTACTGTTTAGGGGGCCCTCTGCCAGTTGGCATTGTGGGGCTCCCAGGATCACAGATGCTGCCACTCTAAGCTTCCTTTCCTCCAATTCTTTGTCACTTGATTGCCTCTTTAGTTGAGACATTGTGCTCAACCCTCTGATGACCAATCACATGTTGTTGGGCTAGATGCAGGAATTCCTATGTGAAACTGTTTGTCTTGAATGGTCCCTTCCAGCCTTAAAATCTATAAAACACCTGGGCAAAGTGAGTCAAAGTAGATGTGACGTGCTACCAAACCAAAATGGTAGCATGGTTCTTGGAGAAAAGGATCCTTGTGTACTCAACACAGAAAGTACAAAAGTACAAGTGATACAAAACTAGCAGCCTAGTAGAACCTTTCTTGTTATCTAGAGCAGTGGTTTTCAACCACGGATTCGCATACCCCTGGGGGCACGCAGAGGTCTTCCAGGGGGTACATCAACTCATCTAGATATTTGCCTAATTTTACAACAGGCTACATACATAAAAAGCACTAGCAAAGTCAGTACAAACTAAAAACTCATACAATGACTTGTTTATACTGTGCTATGTACTACTCATTGAAATGTAAGTATTATATTTATATTCCAATTGATTTATTTACAATTATATGGTAAAAATGAGAAAGGAAGCATTTTTTCAGTAAGTGTGCTGTGACACTTTCATATTTTTATGTCTGATTTTGTAAGCAAGTTGTTTTTAAGTGAGGTGAAACTTGGGGTACGCGAGACAAATCAGACTCCTGAAAGGGGTACAGTCATCTGGCAAGATAGAAGCCACTGATCTAGAGCAGCTATCATGGGCTAGTGAGCAAGAGGAACAGGCTGTTTCGCTGCTAGAAGGCAAGCTGCATGCAGTGTCTCTGATGTGTTCTTCCAAAGGATTTCTTCAGCACCGCCAGCTGTTAGTAAAACTATTTGTGTGCATTCACAGCAGAAACCAAATCTCAACTCAAAAGGCAAAGACTTCTCCGGCGAAGTGTCAGGTTTATTAATCAAATTGTTCCGCAAATGAATTATTCTATCATGCAGTACTTCCTCCACGGCATATTCCCCACCTGTGCCTTCACGGGAATCTATTCATCAACGTGCAGTGACAGAACAAGGAGAAAAGGAACAAGTTAACAGTACCAACAGACGCCAACTTCAAGTCAAGAACTGCCCTAGCAGAGCTGTGTCTGCAGTGTCAGACTCTCAATTAGTACTAACAGACACAACAAGGAAATCCATCTCAGAAGCATGGTAGAGTTTTTTGCACTGATCTGTTTCACACCTGCTCAGCTATTTGTACTCTCAACAATATGGATGTCGCTATTAAGGGAGACCAGGTGGATAGCGGAGGGATTCGTTCTTACATCACCATCTGCAGAGGAAAAGAGCACAAAGACAAAAAGACTGTGTGGCTAGGGCAGGAGCATTTCCAGGGCCTGCTTTCCCACACTCCTATACACAGTATTAGTGATGCCAATGGAGCCTGCTAGGTTATGAATGAGCTGTTTCTGTTCAGTGCCCCTGAGCTCTGGGGAGGGAAAGATTGGGATCTGAAGTGCACAGCTTGGGCCCTTCTTTATGTTAAATTGATAATGACCCACTCTGTTTATTTGTTTTAGGTGGAAGGGAAATAAGGGGAGGTTCTACTTGTTTGCTAGGAAGAAGGGGCTGGATTTAATATTTTTTTCTTTATCTTCTATGCTGATTTTTTTCTGCCTAACGGAGGAAATTAATTCACTAGCAGACTTACACTAATAAACTGATCCTACATGCAAAATATAAGCCTCAAGTCCACAAACACTTACACCCTGATCTAGCAAACACTTACATACATGCTTAACTTTATAAATAGGAGTCGTACCTTATAAGTCAAGTTAAAGACTTTGCGGGATCAAGGTCTTAAACCCCTGCTTATCTTTATTCATGTGCATAGTTCCATTGCAGGACTATACATGGGTAAAGTTAAGTAGGTGCATACAAATAAAGAAATGTATTTCAGTGTCAGGGATCTAAACAGTTGTGCTAATCAGTGAGCAGAATATGATGAAAAACAATCATAGCCTTTTAAATATACTTCAGTTATTCAACCTTACTTTTGGACCCAAACTTTTCCATTTGGCTGAAAACTGGAGCACTGCTTTTCAGCTTTAGATCCCTACTATTTGACTAAAGAAGTCCAGCACTTCCCTGCTATGAGCAGAAGAGTGAACTGTTCCCTTCTACCAAAACAAAAAAAGATGATTTTTAAAACAAAAAGTTGGCAGGTCCTTAGTTTGGGTTGGTGTCTTTCCACATGACCAATAAATGAACTTGAACAGATAGCTATTGTGCATATATATTTACTAGAGTCAATTAAGGCACAGAAACATGCCTAGGGTCTCAGCTCCTGGAGTTATGTGGTTATATCAATATCTAAGTTTTCATTTAGAAAAAAAAAAATGGGATGGTGTCACGGACTTTGCAGGAGACAAGGCCCTGCACCCCAGGCTTCCTGCGATTCACCGTGACTCTCAGCCAGCCAGTAAAACAGAAGGTTTACTTAGATGACAGGAACACAGTCCAAGACAGGCCTTGCAGGTACAGACAACAGGACCCCCTCAGTCAGGTCCATCTTGGGGGGCCAGGGAGGCCAGAGCCCCATCTGGGAAGCCAGAGCCCTGTCTGGCCTCCCCTCCATTTTCCCAGCCAGCTTCAAACTGAAAACTCTCCAGCCCCTCCTCTCCCTTTGTCCCGTTCCCGGGCCAGGAGGTCACCTGATCTCTTTGTTCTTCAACACCTTTAGTTGGCAACTTTGCATGGGAGGGGCTCAGGCCATTAGTTGCCAGAAGACAGGGCGTCGGCCATTCTCTGGGCAGACAGGATCACACTGGCCCCCTAGGGCTCTGCAACAACAATCACACACCCCTAGACACTCGAGAAATTCATAGGGGAAACTGAGGCACCCACACAGTATTCAGAGAAAACATTAAGAACATTCCCACTTCGTCACAGATGGTAATGCTGAAACCTACTGCTCTCCTCTGGACTGGGGAGGGGAGCTCTGCTGCAGTGGTGTCAGTAGCTCGCCTCTGCAACAGTGTTGTCTGCCTGGGTGGATAACGGCTGAGTCCTCCCTCTTCTGGGATAGGCACCAGCCTGCCTGGAGGCAATGAGTGGTAGTCCAGGACATGGGAAGGGTTTAGTCTGCCCAACGAAAAGGATGAGCCACCTGTTGTATCAACTAGGCAAGGTACTAACAAACTTCAACAGGACTTTATTTTTACAGTAGAAACCTCTTTACCAAGCTGCTGCTGCACCTACTGTAACTCCCATTCAGCCTCAACTCCTGTTTCCTGTCCTTTCAGACTCCCAACAGCCGGTGCTCCCAGTTCTAATAATCACAAGCAGCATCTAAACACCACACCACCCAACAGCCAACTCTTGTGTAGGGGGCCCTTGATTTCAATGAAAGTTGACATATTTTTAGGTCTGATTTTGTAAGCAAGTAGTTTTTAAATGAGGTGAACCTAAATACCTTTGTGGACCTGGGCCCTTGTCATGCTCACATCAAATAAGGCCAGAGCCATGTGAAGGGGTGCATGGGACCCCAGTCTGCCTTAATCCAACCCTGACATTTAATGGATCAAGAATGTTGCACCCCTTAAAATCAGCAGAAGAACCTCAGGGAATCAAGGATGCATGCTTGCTTCCATTGAAATTAAATCAGTCTCAGAACTGACATATGTTCAATAGAAAAAACTAATATACACCTCTACCCTGATATAACGCAACCCGATATAACACGAATTCAGATATAACACAGTAAAGCAGTGCTCCGGGGCTGCGTGCTCCGGCGGATCAAAGCAAGTTCGATAGAACGCGGTTTCACCTATAACACGGTAAGATTTTTTGGCTCCGGAGGACAGCATTATATCGGGGTAGAGGTGTATCAGGCTGTCCAGAGATTCCAACTCTGGTTCAGCTCTTGAAACCCCCAAAGCTATTCATGATTTATGCCTGAAGATCTCAGATACTCAGTGCACCAGGATAGGTTATAAACATGGTTCTGGGAGGAGATTAAAACTCTTAATGCCAACTCAAGCCCAAAATGTCCTTGGACTCTAGGATTGCCTGGGTATTAAATTGGAGTGAACAGACAGCTATTTTTCATTAAGACTGAGACCATAATGTGGTCTCAGACAGCTTTACTATGAATCTGCTATTTTCTAGTCATCTCCACCTTCCTGATAGCAGTCTGCTGCTCCCAGCAATCCCACTGAAAAGAAGGTTCTAAAACACATTGAAATACACCCCCCACAAATACACTCCCAACAAACCTGTAAAGCAATTCATCAAAGCCTCATTAGAATCCACAGTTCTGGTTAATTAACCCAGCCGGTCTGGGAGGCATGGTTAATTGTGGCCAATTAAACACACCTTTAATCATGCTGGTTTTCACTAGCCCTGCTTCACCTAAAGAGAATGATCTTGCAATGCCTCTGATGAAAGCCCACCAGTGAAAGACGGGAATAACATTTTCACACTTAACCAATTTGTAGGGATGTTGCTGTATATAAATACTAAAGTGCTAGCTTTCAATCTATACCACCTCACCCCTATTAAGGAAACTTCATCTTCAATTTACCTTTATAATATTAATGGTAACAAATATTAAGTAAAGAGCACTATGGAAAGGTGGCCTAGATACCTTGCTGTGAAAAGCCTTGGGATTCAAAACGCCCCTTTTTGCGCCTAGCTCTATTAGAGGGATCCACGTGTAAAATTCAGCCATGGAATCCAAGTCTGCCATGTGAAAAAGACACTTTCCCTTTAACACCAAAGCAAAGCTTTACAGGGCCTGGGCTTGAAGAAATTCCACCCTGCTCCCCGTTATCTAAAGAGCTTGTGGAGTGGCTGGGCAGATCAACGCCTGGCTTGGGGTCACCGTTGCATAAATGCCCAGCGTCTCCCACCGAGGGGCAGCACCTTTCCACGCTGGGCTGCTGGGCCCAGACTTGGGGGGTGGCTGCACGTTTCAGTAGGCAGTAACCAGACCCGGTCCAGTTGTGCTTGCATTGTTGCATTTACATACACTCCTGTTTAAAGGGGCAAGCCAGCCCTCGGAGCCCGCTGGAAGGGGAAGATCTCCGGGGAAGCAGACCGCCAGGGGAAGCGTTGGCGGGGACTGGAAAGGCTGCAGAGACAGGAGCCTTCCCCTGAAGCAGCTGGATGTAGGACCTGCAGGCGCTGCGATCCGGCCCCAGCACTGCCCCCTCGCCATGCACCTGCAGCGGGCTGGGGGACACTCCAGCCTCCCGGCAATTAGCCAAGCGTGGGGGATCCTTGCTTGCAGACGGGCCCCCGCTCTTCCCCTTTATCCCGTGGGGGGGCAGGACCCCCCCGGCCCCAGTTTAAAGAGGACACGCCCCCTTTCCTGCACGTGCCGGCCCGGCCCCAGCTGGTCCGTTCATTCCCTCAATCAGGGCCAGGTGCGAAGGCAGCGCCCTGGCTCGCGCCTTCCCGAGCGCGGCCCCCGAAATGCCCCCGCCCGGTCCGCCCCGCCAGGACGCTGCCCGCTTCGGCCCCGCATGGAGCCCTCGCTGGAGAACTACTGGGACCAGAGCCCGGGCCAGGTGGGTGCGCTCCGGCCCCGCATCCCCGCTAGAGCAGTGGCAGAGCCCGGCACCCCAGCCAGCTGCTGCTGGAGGGTGGGGGCCTTGCCTGGGGGCGGTGGGACCCTACTGCTCCCCTAGCTGGCTGGGAACTGGCTACGCTATCAACTCCTCCCTTGTTTTCCTTCTCTTCTCCCCCCGCAATCTGGCTCCTCTCCAGGCTCCCTGGAGCACCCAGGGGCTGGGCTGAGCCCTCTAGCTGGCACTGAGCCCCTGCAGCTTTTCCTTGCCACATAGCAGCACCTGAGGGTGGGGGCTGTGACTTTGGAGCCCTTTGCCCTTCCCTCCGGAGCCTGTCCAGGGACCTAGGGGGCTGCCCCTGTATTGGCAGGGGGGCTGCCTGTGCCAGCTGGGGCCTGCCCAGAGCATTCTGTCCTCTGCGTGTGGCGTCATTCAACACTTGGACTGCAAGTTCCTCAGGGCAGGGCCTGTCTGTTCTGTTTGTACAGCGCCTAGCACGCTGGCCTGTGACTGGGGCTCCTGGGTAACAATGCTATCCTATGGCTACAAGTAATCCCATTGTAGGATTAGACAGTCTCCAGCTCCTCTCTGGGCTTCAGTCAGCTCCAACAATGAAAACAAATGAGGGAGATTCACCCTGACCTTCTCTGTTCCCAAAAGCTCTTCTTTAAAACTTCTGCACTGTGGAACAAGAGCCCTAAGGCAGAGGAGCAGCTGGTGTCTTAATTCCTTGTCCTCTAACTCTGCCTAGGTCTAATGGAGGTGCTGGGGCCCCCAGGAGGGCTCTTCTCCTCACCAGGAACACCTGCGGGACTGAACAGGTGGAAAATATCTAGGAAATCCCTTTACGCTTAGAGAGGCCCTTTTGAAGTCTCATGCACTGTAGCAGGGTCCTGCAGGTTTTTAAGGACCTGTCTGGGCTGCAGCGTGGACTGTGTTAAAACGCTCTCTTGAAGAACTGAGCTCTGTTCAGGTAGTAGGTTGAGAGTGGCCTGTGCTAATGAGGCAGAGGGGCAGGTTCCATTTTTTGTAACGGTGCCTGCAAAGGTTCAGATTTTTTTTTTTAATGGTAGTCGAACACCATTTTCAAACTGTGTTCAACTGTTCTAATAGCCCTCCCTCTGCTGGCAAGTGGTTTTTGGACAGACACCCCATTGTAATGTGGAGAGGACCTAAATCCAGCCTTCTAAATCGGAGGTGAGCAAACTACGGGCCACGGGCCACATCCAGCCCGCAAGACCGTCCTGCCCGGCCCTTGAGCTCCCGGCCGGGGAGGCTAGTCCCCGGCCCCTCCCCTGCTGTCCCCCTTTCCCCATAGCTACGCCGCTGCATGGGCAGTGCTCTGGGCAGTGGGGCTGCGAGCTCCTGCAGGGCAGCATGGCAGCGTGTCTGGCTCCGGCCAGGTGGCACGGCTGCCAGATATGCTGCTCTGAGTGGCATGGTAAGGGGCAGGGGCCAGGGGGTTGGATAAGGGGCGGGGAGTCCTGGGGAGCAGTCAGGGGACAGGGAGCGGTTGGATGGGGCAGAGGTTCTGGGGGGTGGGATGGGGGGGGGTGTTGGATAAGCGTGGGAGTCCCGGGGGGCCTGTCGGGGCAGGGGGTGTGGATAGGGGTCAGAGCAGTCAGGGGACTGGGAGCAGCAGGGGTGGGGTCCCGGGGGTGGTTGGGGCGGGGGGTCCCGGGAGGGGGCGGTTAGGGGAAAAGGAGCAGGGGGGGTTGGATGGGTCAGGGGTTCTGAGGGGGGCAGTCGGGGTGGGAAGTCAGAGGGGGCGGGGGCCAGGCTGTTTGGGGAGGCACAGCCGTCCCTACCAAGCCCTCCATACAGTTTTGCAACCCCAATGTGGCCCTCAGGNGAGGGGGCGGTTAGGGGAAAAGGAGCAGGGGGGGTTGGATGGGTCAGGGGTTCTGAGGGGGGCAGTCGGGGTGGGAAGTCAGAGGGGACGGGGGCCAGGCTGTTTGGGGAGGCACAGCCGTCCCTACCAAGCTCTCCATACAGTTTTGCAACCCCAATGTGGCCCTCAGGCCAAACAGTTTGCCCACCCCTGCTCTAAATTAAGTAATTATGGTGCTAGATAATGGGTAGGGAGAGGGCCTGTAGGTGCTCCTGATAGTTGTACTGGAGGAGGAAAAACTAAATGGCCTGGAATCACCGAGCTGGGCACATATCTAACCCATGGAATCTGTCTTCTGTTGTTACTCATTCCTCCTTCTATTGTTTCTCACTAATTCATTGTCTGGTCTTAAGCTAGTCCTCAATCCTCACACTGATCCATGCAGTTTGAACCCCTGCACCCGGGGACCCCTCATGCCCATGCAGAACCCCTTTGAAATCCTAAGCTTCTGCCCAGGTGCAGAGAGGTCCATTTGCAGTGTTGGGGGCTTTACGCTGTAAACTTTCTGGCGCACGAACCAAATCTTCCTGCGTGTCTGAACAGTGCCTAACATCTGGGGCCTGATCTCGATTTTTGGCCTGTGTGTGGTGGTACTACAATACAAATGATAAACTCATGGCAGCAATTGTTTTGGGTATATTGTGGCTTAAAAAAAAAGCCCCCCAAACCTATCTGGGATCTAAATCAGTCTTGTCCCAATTACACTGTACATGGACAATATCCCTCTACTACCAACAAGCTGCCTTATATTGTAGTGACAGGGTATAGGTGCCAAGCTTTCATTTCTTCAGGGAGGCAATAGGAAACCCTCCAAACATACATTGCTGACGGCAGAAATAATCATCAATCAAGTCAGCTAACCTAGAGTACATTGCGTAACGCTTGGCAGCCAGTTAAGTATAAAACTTGTCTTGTGATGCTTTTCCCTCTTCTCTTCCACAGCATGGGATGTCTTTCCCTGTGCTTTTAGTCTGTCTCTCCCCACCACACACGGAGGCCAGCTTTCTATTTAATACATCTTTAATTTTCAATCTTGTTTCCTTAAAGAATTTCATTCTTTGAATCTGCCTTTCTCATGAAATTGCTTTCCTCTCATTTATTTTACCCCATTATTTTCTGTCCCCCTTAAACAAAAAACAAAACCAAAAAAAGCTTCTTAATACTTCCCTCTGGTTCTCACCTTCCACTAACTTCATCCATCTAAGCCTCAAATTGACTGACTTTATTCTGGGAGTGTCTGCTTTGAGTCACCTTATGGGGGAGCTGAAATGTCTCCCATGCCCTCTATAGGGAAGGAAAGAGCATTGCATCTAAAGTTCCATGTGTTGCTTTCTCCTCTCCAACAAGCAGCAGCTGTGGTGGTATTAATGAGCTGCCACATAACTAGGTTAAGAGGAATAACTGGGTTAAGAGGTATGGTTGCCGTCTAACTTCTGGGGCTCATTTTGTCTGGCAGTATGTCATTTTGGGCACAACTTTGTCCCATTTGGGGGGTGGGCCTGAATGTTAGAAGCAAGTAACCAGGAAATTATTTATTCACTTTTGTGGAGACACAGACTTGTATAAGTGGTTCCACTAGTAAGCAGGTATTTCTTTGTGTGAGTAATTCTGGGATTTTTCACAGACTTCTAGCTGGTTATCACTAAAGTATGGAATCTTGCTGCGGTGTGTCAGTCCTTTTGTGGAAGCTATCTTTCTGTTGTGAGAGTCCTCTTTATACTGCCTGCTTAGGGTGTTGTAGCAATCGAAGACTTCCCCTCCCCCTGGCTAATATGAAACAATATGCATTTTAAATTAAGAGACACTAATGCCAAACCTGCTAGGGGTTCTCCTGTATAAATGCCTGCTTATGTCGTATCACTTTCAGATACAGTAGTTTGCATGCCACCCAAGTCGTGTGTTAAATACAGCTGGTCTCTGTTGCTTTAAGGCAGGACCTCAGATACAGAGTGCAAAGGGACTTGTGTAATAATGCCTAGACTTTTGCATGAGTTGTCAAACTCTTTGTGCAGAACCTCAATGCGGGATTTTTATCTCTAAAGGACAGTTCTAGGTACACTGTACTTAGTCCTAAGTATTCATAAGGCTCTAAAAATAGCTCCTATGGCACCTTTAATGAGTGTATCACAGTTCCTGCTTGTACCTGCCAAGCTAATAAAGGGCAACTGTCTACTTTTTTGATTGAGTAAAATTTCCAAAAAAGGGTCTAAATGACTTGGATGCGTAAGTCCTGTTGACATTCAAAGTGCATCAGTTATTATGCAGGATGTGTCGTATTGGATCAGACCAGTGGTCCGGGTTCAGGCAGTATTGTCTGTCTCCAACAATTGCCAATATTAGCTGTTTCAGAGGATGGTGCAGAAGGCTGTTATTAAATAACTTGCCCCTAGAGAAAGTGTGTTCCTAGCCCTCGTTAACTAGCAGTTGGTTACAGGCTGAAGCAAGAGGGTTTAAATTCCTCCCCAAACTGTTGCCTTTCTTAATATTATCAGGCATTATACATTTGTGATACCAAGCCAAACAAATGGTGATAGAGGACAGGGCTAGAACTCAGGAATTTGTGATTAGGAAATGCCGTAGGCCTTTACCACTTGATCTAAAGAAGAATGTTCGCTATGGTAGCATTCAGGCATTTATTTCTCATAAATTAGTCATAGGCTCCACTGGCCACGTATTTGAATCTATCAGGTACTGTGTAATAGAGAGCAGTGGTACACAGGCCAATACACTTATCTATTCAGTTGTGAGCTGTTCAGGGAAAACCTGAAGATGGATTCCTAGATTATGATCTATACTGAATGGAGACTAGAGCTGGTCAAAAATGCCAATTGTCTTCCATGGAGAAACTTTGAAAAATGTTTGGGGTTTTCCCCCCAAAAGTTATCAAAAAATCTGGAAAGGATTTGTAGAGAAACCCAGCCCAAACATCAGAACATTTTCACCAAAATAAGAATTGTTGACCATTTTTAATTTAGTAAAAAAAAGCCAGTTTTCACTTAAATTTATTTCTAATAAGTTGATCAGCTCTAATAGATGTTAATACATTTAAACATCTGTCTAAATAAAGCCTCATGAGAAGCGTCAAGGAAGAGCACCTTATTGGAAGATCAGGTCACTTATTTTGTGGGTGCTTGCAGGGCCTAGCACATGTTGGGCCTGGTTTTCCAAAGTGCTGAGCAGCTGCTGGTGCTGTGGTGGGTGCTCAGCACCTGTGGAAAATCAGTTTCCTTGTTTCCTGAGACCACCGATCACTAGCAAGTCTTGAAGTTTGTGGAACAGGTGAAAAGACACTGAGTGGTTCCCTTTAATCAGTTAAAGGGGGGGAGGGATAGCTCAGTGGTTTGAGCACTGGCCTGCTAAACCCAGGGTTGTGAGTTCAATCCTTGAGGGGGCCACTTAGGGATCTGGGGCAAAATCAGTACTTGGTCCTGCTAGTGAAGGCAGGGGGCTGGACTTGATGACCTTTCAGGGTCCCTTCCAGTTCTATGAGATATACCTATCTCCATTTATTATTATAAAAGGTCATCCCTGCCATCTACTGGACTCGATATGCCCTTACCGTTCAATAAACACAGGCTGTATGGGACAGATACAGACCCTTGTCTAGTGCCAGGTACCAATTGTGTGTAACTGAGATGATGCCGAGGAAAGAAGTTATTTCAGCACTCCACAGTGATTCGCTTTAAAACGTCTAGCCAAGCTATCACATATTCAGCTAGTAGTATAGGAGCTTCACTTCATCACCGAACTCCTAAAACTTGCACAGTAAGTAGGGTGACCGGACGTCCCATTTTTAACGGGACAGTCCAGTATTTAAGCCGCCCTGCAGGTGTCCTAACTCGTTCTTAAAAATGCCTCCCCCTACCATCAGTACCGGTGGGTCCTGCTGCTGGCTGGATCCCTGCTTGCCAGCTGTCCACCCAGCAGCAGTGAGGAGGGTGGGGACGGGGTCCAGTGGCAGATGAATGGGGGGGGGGGGTGCAAGGCTGGTGGCAGGGCAAAGCTGCAGCACCTGGGGCCCGGCTGCTTCCCTGGGGTCAGCACAGCCCCCACTGTGTGCCAGCTCTGCAGTGGGGGGGGGGGAAGCGATTTCCAGCCTGTTCCTGCCCTTAACCTGCAGGCTCCACAGCAGCACCCCAGGCAGGGGTTTAGCACCCTCTTCCCTCCGCCGCCCTGGGTCCTGCCCCCAGGGAGCACAGAGCTGCTCCGTCCCCAGGCCGGCTCTAGGTTTTTTGCTGCCGCAAGCAAAAAAATGTTTGGCTGCCCCAGCCCTGGGCCCCCCCCCCCCCCCGCTGCCCCAGCGCTGGGCTCCCCCTTTCCCCCCACTAGTGCCCTCCCCCCACCCCCCCTGCCGCCCCAGCCCTGGGCTCCCCCCCCCCACCTGCACCCTCCTGCTGTCCCAGCCCTGGGTTACTGGCTTAACCCCTTCCTGCCTGCGCTGTAGCTGGGGGGGGACAGGAGGTGGCTGGGTTATGTCTGTGGCCAGCAGCAGCAGCTTGGAGGTGTTAGCTGCCTTTGAACGCTGTGCGGGCAGGAAGGGATGAGCTCTGCAAAGACCTGGGCCAGGTCATCCCTCCCCCTCTCCCCCCTGCCTGCTCCACTGCAGCTGGAAGCAGCGCCTGTCCCTTCCCTCTCCTCCCGCACAGTGCCCAAAGGCTGCTGCTGGCCACATTCTGGTGTGAATCTGATTCCTGGCAGAAATCTGGGCAGGGGGTGGAATGTGACCCTGTGTGTGTGTCTTCCCCCTCTCTCCCCCCCCCCCCCCCCCCCCCCCCCCCCCCCCCCCCAGGTACCGGGAGAGGCAGGTCCATCCTGGGAGCCCAGTTAGGCCTGGAGGCAGAGAGCGCTGGGCAGGGAGGATCAGTCGGTCAGTCACCCCCTCATCCCTGCTGTGTGAGAGGGGGCTACGGGGGTGTGTCACCTCTCCCTGTGGGGGGGGGGAGGTAGGGGTGTGTCTCACCCCTCCCAGTGTGAAACCTAAAGTCTTAAAGATAAGGTAAATAAAAAGAATCCAACTACATGGTATTTCTTTACTGCGGTGACTTAACTTGCCATCTGAGAACTCTTCTCAAGTTTAAATCCATTGGAGAAGCTGTTGGGCGGGAGGGGGGGTGTGCAATTTTGAAATGCTGCTGTCCAGTGTGTGCTTTACAGCCTTAAATCTTTTGTCTTCGCAATAACCCCTTGAAATAAAGGTCTTCCTCTGGCCCTCACACACAGTTCATGAATGCTGACCTGTTGGTGTTACGGTGCAGCTCGATCTAGCTTGTGTAATAACACAACGGTTTGGAAAAACCCATAGAAATCCTCTGGCTCTTACACACTGACATCCGTAAGAGGAGAGGGAGAGAAGTCACTGAAGTATGGGGTGACCAGACGTCCCAATATTTCGGTGTCTGTCCTGCGTCCCGACCGATCTCTGGTCGGGACGCATTTTGTCCCGATATCTGCCGGCAGCACTGGTGGGTTTTTTTTGCTCATGCGGGGGGCACCCTCCCCACACCCAATGTGTCCCGATATTTTCTTCCTGTCATCTGGTCACCCTACTGAAGTATGAGCTTGTAAAGCTATTTTTGACAAACTTTCACATTTTAACTTGAAAGTGCTCTGTGTGATAATGGAGTCGTGATGGGGAGGAATATCTTATTTGAATTCATTGAATGGAAAATGCATTTCTTGAGCACCGTCATTTGAAGTAAATGGGATCTTGTTTTCTAAAACATGCTATAATCTTTTCTTTTAAATGAAGGATGACCTTTCATCAGCTGGTCCTCAACTATACACTCCCATGAGCCCTTTTGACACAGACCTACCGATTCAAGCTGCTCAAAGTGCATCATTCGGTTCTCATCTTGACCAATCCAAAGAACTTTCTACAGACTTCTCTTCTGTGGATCTCAGCTTTCTTCCCGATGATCTTAACCAAGAAAATGGAGAACAAACTCGTTTGGAAGATGGTCATGAAATGCAAAGAGAGCAATACAGGTCACAGTCGACAGAGCAGGACAGTGGGTTCTTAAATGACAGCAATTTGTCACAACTGAGCTATGCGGACGCAACTCAGCCCTCACCTGAAACATCTGGTGCCTGTCCCCCTTTGACACCGATGACCCCTATCACCCCAATGACACCCGTTTCAGAAAGCTCTGGCATAGTTCCTCAGTTACAGTAAGTAAACTTAAGCTTAGAGGTGTGGGGGGGAGGTGGTACCATGTACATGAAGAAGGGCTAAAGACTAAAAATGGAAAGGGAACTAATTGTAGAAATATAAATAGTTCATAAACAGGTCAAGTGTGGTTCAGGCTTCAGTAGTGAAAGCTTCTCTAGGCAAAAGAGGTCACGTGGTCTCCATGCAAGCCGTGTCCTTGGCTTAGCATTGGGAAGACTCAAATGACCTTACCACGTGCGCTGTGTGTAACTCCTGCCTCTGAAGGAGCTGCAACCCTCCTCTGGTGTGCAAACTCCTGTCAAGAAAACAATATTTTTATGTTAGTTAAATTTCCAAGGGCCCTCAGCCACTGCCCACACACTAGACTGCAGGAGCCAAAGTAACAGTAGGAACTCTTTTTAGCCAGACAGGTGTTCAGTACCTGTTGTCACCATAGGGGTCTACAGTGCAGCCACCAGCTGGCTGGTGAGGATCCTGTTTGGTCTAACTCAGGGGTAGCAACCTATGGCACGTGTGCCGATTTTCAGTGGCACTCACACTGCCCGGGTCCTGGCCACCGGTCCGGGGGGCTCTGCATTTTAATTTAATTTTAAATGAAGCTTCTTAAACATTTAAAAAACCTTATTTAATTTACATACAACAATAGTTTAGTTCTATATTATAGACTTATAGAAAGAGACCTTCTAAAAACGTTAAAATGTATGACTGGCACGCGAAACCTTAAATTAGAGTGAATAAATGAAGACTCGGCACCCCACTTCTGAAAGGTTTGCCGACCCCTGGTCTAACTGCTGCGGTGCTCTATTGAGGGAGCTGCAATAGTCTCTGTGACCCCCAGCGGTGGTGTGGGGAAGGAAAGGGCACAGCTGCAGAAGCAGAAAGAATCCTGACCTCTGCAGCAGCCAGACTGTTCTATCCTATTAGAGACTAGGCCAGGGTGACATGAGGGTAGTTCACTGACTACTTTCAGAGTGCAACAGTAACTCTGTCAACGTTCTTAGCTATAATAATACAGGTTAAAGACACAAAAGCCTATGCAGCTGTCGTACTGGAGGAAAAACTAGCATATTCAATGGTTGCAGCAGTAGGGCACTTTTTAAACTTCCTCTTAAAATCTTGCTTTTGGCATTTGGACCACTTATATTATTGACTTTCACCAAATAATTTGCTATATATGATTTTTGTCGTGGACTAGTAACTGAATGGTCAGGAAAGTAATAGAAGGTAACAATTAAATGTATTGTGATTTCAGACTATCTTTTTAAAGTAGATCACTTTGATCTATGATTTTCTAAAAAACACGTATCCGCTTTCTTATTCCTTCAGGAATATAGTGTCCACTGTAAACTTGGCTTGTAAACTAGATCTGAAGAATATAGCTCTGCATGCCAGAAATGCAGAATATAATCCAAAGGTGAGATTTTAAAGAACTATTTCATTGGGGTTTTATACTTGAAAGCATGGATTCCAATTTACACTTTTTAATCACCTGATTGTCCCTTCTTTACTAGCACACTTAGCTCATTAAAAAAGAAATGAGTTGAATTCAAGTCAGTAAAAGCTTTTGCAGACTCGGATATATTCCGTGAAGGTCAAACATCTTTGTCATCTTTTTTTCATATCCTTGCAGTTCTGTCTATGGAATGATCCTGCCACAGGATGCCTGGCCCTTTAAAGGGATTTGGGGGCCTGGCCTCACCTGCCACTGATGAGCTAGGGATCAGGTTGAGGCTAAAAGCCAGCAAATGGGCCAGGTGGGGGGAGAGCTGCTAGAAGCATGGAGGCTCCGGCAGGAAGCACTTGGGTCAAAGGGGAGCTCCAGAAAGCAGGCTGGCTCCTGTGAGGCCCTGGAGCAGGGTAGAACTGTCAGACAAATGGCTTGTACAGTGGAAATGCAGAAGCCCCTGCAGAAGACCCCAGGTTGGGGGGGGGCAAAGGGATGACTGATGTGCTATGCTAGTTTGTCGAAGAAACAAAGCTCAAGGCCTGAACTGGCCTGTGGGGGGTGTTGTCACTCCTTCCTGGCTGAGGGGACAGCCCGCAGCTTACAGGTCCCTTGAGGCTGCTTCTTCGAGTTGTACTTTTCAGTGCTAAACAAACACATGACCGTCTCAGGTGTGGATTTCTTAAAGTGGTACAGTATGTTTGATCATTGTAACGGCACTGAAAACAGCTCTTTTCCCCATAGTGCTGGAACTAGGGGTGCAGGGGGTGCTGCAGCACCCCCTGACTTGAAGTGGCTTCCATTATACACAGGGTTTACAGTTTGGTTTAATGGCTCTCGGCAAACCCCACTGTAAAAATTGTTCCAGCCCCCCTGCTTTTCCCCTATTGCAATCATGAGTAGAGACTCCACTTCCCAATAAAGGGCTCGATGATCAGGAACAACTCCATGTGTGGACACGCTTATTCCAGAATATAAATACCTTGTTCCTGTTTAACTTAAAGCACTGAGGGATGAGACTTTCCTATTGGGATCAAAAAGGCTTTTAGCATCACTTTCTACTATCGCAGCCCATACACATGTTGTCCTAATGATTTGGGATCTAAAGCATTTCTTCATGATCTTAAATTACACATGTAGATAAGCCAGCTCAGTGGTTTGAGCATTGGCCTGCTAAACCCAGGGTTGTGAGTTCAATCCTTGAGGGGGCCACTTTGTCCTGCTAGTGAAGGCAGGGGGCTGGACTCGATGACCTTTCAGGGTCCCTTCCAGCTCTAGGAGATAGGTATAGCTCCATATATTATTATTTATTATTATAGCAACATTTTCCCCTGAAGTTTCAGAATGGAGGCCTTAATTTGGAGGAAGGGATCCTTAAGTAAATAATATACTTATTACCAAGTGTGCACCACAACAAAGAATTAAGCAAAACAGCACTTGTAGGTTTCAGAGCAATGTTTGAAGCTGCCTTCGATAAAATGGGAAAGTTGTTTTTTTTTAAAAACTCTTAAAGCTTGTATTACTTGTAACCAAGCTTGTGCCAAGTTGGTACCAAGGTAGTATTCTTCTTTGTATTACTGTAGTACCCAGAGCCCCAGTCATGAACCAGGACCCCACTAGTATTCTTGTTTGACTTTTAATCTCTAGAGGTTTGCTGCTGTGATAATGAGAATC
Organism: Platysternon megacephalum; assembly: GCA_003942145.1. NCBI lineage: Eukaryota > Metazoa > Chordata > Testudines > Platysternidae > Platysternon > Platysternon megacephalum. Next base: position 1,816,100 of record QXTE01000114.1, on the reverse strand, counting down.
AGAGAACCAAGAACAACGGCCCTTATATTCAGTTCAGGCAAAATGGTCTGCACGGGAGCGAAAAGGTAGGAAACATTTCTTCTGTCTGGCTCTAACAGCAGATGGCATTCTGGGACAAATTGTGACATTACCTACCTGTTCCACAAAACGCAACATCCCAAGACCAAAAAGAGGGGGAGTTGTCACTGAACATGTCTACCTGTCGGTAACGGGAGCTCTCGTGATTGCTAAACTGCACACGGCTGTTCTGAACTATAAATTGAGCTGAGCCGCTATTAATAGAAAATCACTAATAATGAGTAACTTCTGTTTCCCACTCATTCCAAACATTGCCTCAATGTAACCTGTGTTGCTGTCTAGTGTCTCTAAGTAGATGTGCTCAAGTCTAGCTGAGGTGCCCTCATAGCACAAATATTCTGCCTGTTTTTTTTTGTTTTTTTTTTAATCCTTGCCCTCTGTAGTTCATGCTCTTGGTCCTTAAGCCCCCCCTCCCTCGTTATCCTATTCTTTCCTGAGGGGAATGGCTGGGTCTTACTTCAGAACAAGCATTGCTGTTTCCTACTTTAAACTCTAGCTTGTAACTTACACCCTCTAATATCTCTAACCACCAAGGTGCTTGATTAGTTTCCCGGAGGGCTTCCTAATCTTATTGGGCCAGATCATCAGTGCTACTCCAGTACAGAGATGGGGAAGCTGACTTAAATGGCCAACTGAGTTTTCCTCCTGCACAGGGGAATCTGAGTGGCATACACTAGAACCCTGCACGGGACTGTTTTTAAATCCGCTCCCATCCCACCCCACAATGCGCACTCCCATCCGCTCCCACATTGTTTCTTGCATTTTTAATCCTGCTCTTACCCGCAGATCCCACAAGAGACAGATTTCCCCCCCCCCATGCTACTTTTTAAGTCAGTTAATATAGATATAAATGGAATTCCAGACACAATTTTTACTACTAAAAGAATAAAAACAAATCTTGCTTAAACCATGCAGAAAATACTTTAACTCTTGTTAGAAAATATGTCTATTATCCCTCACTTCACGTTAAGTATTAAAACCTTTATTTAAAAAAACACAAAAACGTACTTTACATTGTCATCAATAGAATTTCAGCAAACTGACAAGATGAGTGTTTTTCGGCAAATTTCCACAGTCTGACTCCTTTTTTTGGAGGGGGGCCCCACCCAGGGCCGGCGCAACCCATTAGGCGACCTAGGTGGTTGCCTAGGGCACAAACATTTGGGGGGCGCTGGCGCAATTTTGGGAGCGGGACCTTCCGCCGCCTAGGGCGGCGAAAAAGCTGGCGGCGCTCCTGGGCCCACCCAATCCTGCCTGCAACAATGTACATTTTACCCGCTCCCACTATTATAGCAGTGGGTCCTGCTGAACCTGTGGAATCCCAGTCCCGCTACATGGCTCTAGCATTCACCGATATAGCCTGCTCTACTCCACTCGTTCCTGGTGTCCCCTTCCAGTGCAGGAGGTGTGGCAGGAGTGCCTTGTGTTCCAAAAATCCTGGGACAGTACAAAGGCTCTTGGGTGCTTTTATCAGCCTGTCCTAAATTCTGCTGCTGCTCTTAGGGAAGCGTAAGCTAGCTCTGGACCAACCCCCTTCCATAGCAGAAAGGCCTGGTGAAAGCTGTGTGGATAAGTTAATTTTTGTTCAAGCTCAAACGCAACATTTTGTGTTGATTCTGAGCCTTTGTAACACTTTTTTTTTTTTTAATTAAAATTAAAGGAAATTTCTAAACAGTCATTTAGAACCAAAAAAATTGAAATGTTACGTTCAAATGTCTTGGTTTGACATTTTCTAAATGTTTCTGGGTTTTTTGGATGGAAGAATTCAGTGACACCAACATGATTTTGCAAAATGCTTTCTTGCTGAATGTACTGGTTTTTTTGGCAAAAAAATTGAAAAACTTTGCCCAGCAGTAGGGTTAGTCTCTCTCTTTCAAACTAGCCCTACCCTTTCTTCTCTTGTTGTTGAACTTTGTAAACTCATCTGGGAGGAAGTTCATAAGGAACGGTGCACATCCATGGTGCCGTATAACTAGAGCCCTACCAAATTCATGGTCATGAAAAACGCGTCATGGACCGTGAAATCTGGTCTTGTGTGATATATATATTTTTTTAACCCTATACTATACAAATTTCACGGGGGAGACCAGCGTTTCTCAAATGGGGGGGGGGGGCTGACCCAAAAGGGAATTGTGGGGGGGGGGTTGCAAGTTTATTTTATGGGGGCTGCAGTATGGCCACCCTTACTTCTGTGCTGACTTCAGAACTGGGTGGCCAGAGAGCAGTGGCTGGTGGCCAGGCGCCCAGCTCTGAAGGCAGTATCCCGCCACCAGCAGCATTACAGAATTAAGAGTAGCAATACCATACCATGCCACCCCTTACCTCTGCACTGCTGACTTCAGAGCTAGGCAGCCGGAGAGTGGCAGCTGCTGACTGAGGGCCCAGCTCTGCAGGGAGATATAAGGGTGGCAATAGCACATCATGCCATCCTTACTTCTGTGCTGCTGCTGGCGGCAGCGCTGCCTTCAGAGCTGGGCTCCTGGCCAGCAGCCGCCACTCTCCAGCTGCCCAGCTCTGAAGGCAGCACTGCCATCAGCAGCAGCACAGAAGTAAAGGTAGTAATACTGCAACCCCCCCTTACAATAACCTTTGCGACCCTCCCACAACTCCTTTTTTGGGTCAGGACCCCTACAATTACACCACCATGAAATTTCAGATTTAAATAGCTGAGATCATGACACTTATGATTTAAAAAAATCCTATGACCGTTAAATTGACCAAAATGGACTGTGAATTTGGTAAGGCCCTCCATATAACCTAGTGCTGCAGCAATGCAAGGCCTTCCTCTTTACCTCTGATCCTATTCCTGGATCTGTAGGGACTGGTTGCAACACACAATCTTTGTGGCACTTTAAAACAAACACCCATGTAAATTCCAGCTGCTGGACCATAAGGCCACTAGACCTATTCAGGATTTTGAGTCTGGCCTGCTCTCTGAATTGAGAACACCAAACTCTCCTATACACAAGATGGGATTGATCAAGGCCAGAACGTGACTACAGCCAACAGGGTGTGTGGGGGGGGTTAATTTAAATTTCAGGATAAGGCTGTACATCCAGAAACCATTGGACCTCAAATTCCTGTTTCCATCTCTGTGCTCCCTGCAGTGAAGAGCAGTCCCGGCTTGCGGCTAGGAAGTACGCACGTGTGGTGCAGAAGCTTGGGTTCCCTGCCAAGTTCCTGGACTTCAAAATACAGAATATGGTGGGAAGTTGTGATGTGAGGTTCCCCATCAGGCTGGAAGGATTGGTTCTAACTCATCAGCAATTCAGTAGGTATGTGGGCAAGGGGGTGGTGACTGGCAGAGGGAGGTACCAGGCTCCTATCATAGAGAGGGTTCAATTATGAATAACCCGTAGGGATGAATTGATGTGTAAAAGGACGTAAGAGAAGAAATGTTGATGTTGGGCTAGCATGGTAAGGTGTGTACTGCGTACCAGTGAGCTAGGGTGACCAGATGAGAGGAATAAAATATCGGGACACATTGGGGCGGGGGGCGGCTGAGAAGGGAAAAAAAAAAAAAGCTGAGCGAGTCCCAGCTGAGGGGGAAAAAAAAAAAAAAAAAAAAAAAAAAGCCGGGCGAGTCCCGGCTGAGGGGAGGAAAAAATAAAAAAAAGTGCTGCCTGCGGATATCGGTCAGGACATGGGACAGAGACCGAAATATCGGAACGGTCCCGATAAAATCGGGACGTCTGGTCACCCTACAGTGAGCTCTTAACTGCCATGGCATACCCTTGGTCTGCTGCACCCATTATCTCTGTGCCATCTGTCGTCTGTTTCACATACACTAGACTAGACCCATAACATTTTGATTGTCTTTTGCAGTAACGCCTATTGATAAACCTTCCGCACCACGTTTGTTTCTAATGTGGCAAAAGTCAATGTGGCTTGTGTGCCAGCACGATTGATGTTGGCAGGAACGTTCACCGCTCTAGGAGAGTGACTAACTCAGTGAGTTAGTGGCTGGCTATTTAAAAGTACACTCCTGAGTATCTTTAGGGAGAGAAGTGTTGTGCTTGGCAGTTCTCTCGCCATAGGAATACGGTACTTAAATATTCAACATTGTATCTTCTTAGTTTGGTTTTCTCAGTCTTACAAGCATGCTTTGCCCTGCTAGAGGGTTTTTTCTGGACTAATTTTTATGTATATTAGATCCAGTTAAAATGAAGGACAGGAGAGTAGTAAATCTAAGTGTAAATAGACTTCCTAACTGTCAGGGTGGTTAAGCACTGGAATAAATTGCCCAGGGAGGCTGTGGAATCTCAATCGTTGAAGATTTTTAAGAGCAGGTTGGACAAACACCTGTCAGGGATGGTCTAGATCAGTGGTTCTCAACCAGGGGTACAAGTACCCCTGGGGGTATGCAGAGGTCTTCCAGGGGATACATCAACTCCGCTCGATATTTTCCTAGTTATACAACAGGCTACATAAAAAGCACTAGCGAAGTCAGTACAAACTAAAATGTCATACAGCCAATGACGACTTTATACTGCTCCATGTACTATGCCGGGGTGGCCAAACTGCAGCTCGCAAGCCGCATGGGGCTCTTTTACAGTTAAAGTGCAGCTCGCGGAGCCCCCCATGCCCTCCCCCATTCTCCTCCTATCCATAGGTGCCGGAACTAGGGGTGCGGCCGCACCCCCTGGATTGAAGTGGTTTCCATCATATACAGGGTTCACAGTTTGGTTCAATGGCTCTCAGCACCCCCACTATACAGATTGTTCCAGCCCCCCTGCGCCTACCAGACTGGGTTGGGGGGTAGTGCTCAGGGTTTCTGCCAGAGATGACTGGTGCCTGCTTGGGGAGGAGGGGCACAATTTAAATTTTTGACCCCCCCAACAGTTTGTCATCCCCCCCCCTTACCCTCAGGTGCCCCTCCCTGCAGCTCCCAGGTGTTAGCTCCCTGTGGAGAGGCAGCGGCAAACAGCTGGGAGCTACAGGGAGGGGCCGCTGCTCTAGCACCACAGGGAGAGGCAGCAGCAAAAGCAGTGGCTCTTCCACTTGCTTGCCACCGCCTCTCCCTAGGGCTGCCGCTCCCAGCTTGCCAGCACCAGCAGGGAGGGGGCCTGGTGGCATCATGTGACCGAATGGGGTCAGCAAACCCTGGCAAAAATCAGAGGGGACACACGACTCCATTTGCCCCCCCCAACGCATCACCTCTGGCTTCTGCCCAGCAGGGTCTCGGGGCTGAAGCCCCAAGACCTCCCTCCCTGCAAGGCTGGAGCCCCGGCAGGTGCCCTCCGGCTCCCGAACTTCTGAAGATGGTCGTATGCGACTTGGAGGGTCCGTAAGTTTGGCCACCCCTGTACTATACGCTGAAATGCAAGTACAATATTTATATTCCAGCTGATTTACTTTATATGGTAAAAATGAGAGAGCAAGCAAATTTTTCAGTAATAGTGTGCTGGGGGACACGCTTGTTTTTTGTCTCTGATGTTTGTAAACAAGTAGTTTAAGTGAAGTGAAACCTGAGGGATTGCAAGACAAATCAGACTCCTGGAAGGGATTCAGTAGTCTGGAAAGGTTGAGAGCCTCTGGTCTAGATATACTTAGTCCTGTCGTGAGTGCAGGGGACTGGACTAGATGCCCTCTCAAGATCCTTTCCAGTCTGACAATTCTATGATTCTTGGTTCCTTTGCTCACGGTTAGAGAAATGCTTCTCTTTAAACAGCTTTCCTGCTGACTGGGGAGCATGTATGGCAAGATAATGGCAATATCCAATGCTGCTGCAGCATACTTGCTGTGTACAAAGAATTTTGACATGCCAGAGGTGTTCAGTAAGATTGAACAACACTCATATCCAAGATAATATTGGACTGGTCTCAGGTTGGCGCTTGCCACTGCCATGTGGCACATCTAGTCGTGGTGAGGTTTTGGTCCCACGGACCAGGTCTGTAACGAATGGAGAAACTTCCTCCAATTCTAACCAATCTTATAGTTGGTTCAGCTGAGCCAACTCTTTAAAACCCTTGGAGTAGAGTGACCAGACGTCCTGATAAAATCGGGACTGTCCCAATATCGAGCAGTTTGTCCCGCGTCCCGACCAAAGTACGGTCGGGATGCCATTTGTCCCGATAATTTGTTTCGGGCGCTTTTTTTTTTCTTTCTTGTTGCTTAGGCAGCGGTGACAGGCAGGGGAAGTGCCTTTTCAATTATTACAGTCACCCGGCACGTCCGGGTCTTCAGTGGCATTTCGGCGGCGGGTACTTCCTTCTTTGGCGGCAAGGTTTATTACCCGCCGCCAAAGGCCGTCAGCGACTGAAGGACCATCTGCCGAAGTGCCGCCGAAGACTCGGACGGGTGAGAACAATTGAAAAGGCGCTCCCCCTGCGGCGGTCCCGATATTTTGGAATTCTCATCTGGTCACCCTACCTTGGAGCCATGGTGTAGATCAAGCTCGAGCAGCCTGAACCGGTCTTACTAAGCTAGTCTTAAAACCTCTGGTGTGATGGGAATTGTGTGTACACAGGGATAATGTGCCTCTAGAAGCACTGAGGTAGGTAGCCTAATCCTGAGTGGAGAGAGAAATATTGAAGCAAATACAGAGCACTTCCTATTGGTGGACAATGTACAAGTGAAAACTTCTTGTATGCATATTCTTGTACAAGGTTTGATCTATGCTCTGGACTATTTCAAGTTAACGTGTAGTACATGTGTAACCTCATGGCTGGGTGACTGACTTAGCGTGTTTAAGATGCATTTGTTCAAAATTTAGTCACCACAAAGGACGCCACAGGACGCTTGGAAAAGAGTGAAGCTTGAATGCAACAGAAATTAAAAAGTTCAAATTGGGTCTCTGTTTGAATTAGGCTTAATACCCTGTGTCATTATCTTGGGCCATCTTGGCTTAGTGTGTATTGTAGAACTACTTGGTTATCTCCTTATTTGCTGTATTTTTTATAAATCATTTGTAACTGAAGCTTTGTGTGTTGTCCCCAAGAATCCTTCCTTGGACTGTTCTAAGACAGTAATGCCAACACTTACTTGGGAACCTACCTTTAGTCACTCACATTTGAAAGTGGCCCAGATCTTAAAGGTGCTGAGTATCCACAGTCCTTACTGGCTGCAAGAGGTGAGATGCTATAAGGCTTCAGTAGGAGGTACAGGTGCTCGGTACATCTGAAAATTGGGCTGCTTAGTCAGGGATCTAATCATAGGTAATCAAAAACATTGGCTTAACTAACAAAATTCTAACATAAAGGAGCAGTTTATATTTCATAAAATAAACTAGTAGTAAAAATCAAATTGCCAAGCAGTGCTCCTAACCCTTTTTCCCTTTTTGTTTCTTTAAACAGTTATGAACCAGAACTATTTCCTGGCCTTATTTATAGAATGGTCAAACCAAGGATTGTGCTGCTTATCTTCGTGTCTGGAAAAGTTGTATTGACTGGTAAGTGATCTCTTTATGTACAGCAGTAACTCTGAGCACTCTGTATAGTAGGATGACATTTAAGCTAAGCTAATGTTTCTTGCATAGTGCAAACACTAGCAAAATCTAGAGGCATCCCTTTCAGCAAACCATTGAGGATACAAAAGTACCATAGTTGTGTACTATTAGAACACTCCACAGGTGTTCAAATCACCACTCAAAAGAAATCCTACACATCACTAAACTTGTGCATCCTGTGGGTTTTTTTAAATTCTCCACTTATGTCAAGGTATCAAACTCATCAGCACGCTGTTTTAATAAGCACCATAACTAGAAGCCTATTTGTAATGTATTCTGATACTTTCAGGGAACTCAATCTTACTGCAACAAAACCTGGTCATACTTTCCCTCCTCAATTAGAAAATTTCTTTATGGTTAGCATAGTAGTTGCTGATGGGAAAGGAAGGTGTCTGTCCTAATCTTGGCCCGTGTTCAGCAAAGCACTTAAAATTAAGTGCTATGATGAATCAGAGCACTTGTCAATAACCTAGAATCCAAGTCTGTAAGTAAACATTAAAATTCCTGGATGAATACTTCTGAGCATTCTTTCTGGAACATTTACCATCTTGGGAAAACTTCCCCTTATTCAACTTGACTAAAAAGGCAAACTGTATCTCTATCAGACATACGGGCTGAATGGTGCCAATGTACCAACATAGGTGTAGATGGTACTTGAAAGGCAAATAAAATTACATGCCTTTGCCCAAAGGATCTTCCAATCATAATTATGAATGAGCTCAATTAACTGGGCATTCAGGACAGAAAGCTAAAACATCTCCTCCTCCTTAGGTCCCATGAAGTCATCCTGGCCATCTACACTCCATTGACGCCTCCAGAATACATTTTTGGATGTCATCACTACAAAAAAACAAAAACAAAAACCCCACAAACCACACAACAAAAAACACACCTCTGCTGAGGCATACAACAGGCCCATAAGGGCTCAGGTAAGTCCCATTTTTGAAAGCTGGGCCTTACTGCAATTCTAAAACAGGACTTACTGAGCTCCTATGATCCCCTGGCTGATCCAGAATTTTCTGGTGGTCCGAACATCATGAAATAATGTTTTGGAGCAGAGTCAATGGGTGTGTTGTGCGGTTTATCTTTCGATGGAGGGGGAAACTAAAAAGGTTTTGAGATATATCAAGCTGTCCCGCAGTGACTCAGGAGCATGAGTACCAACCTCAAGGCAGACTGTTGAGAACCAGGGCACAAACCCCAAATTGGCTGAGAGTGCTATACTTCGATGATTAGTTGGTGAAATCTAAGGCTATGTCTACACTAGAGACCTTACAGTGGCAGAGCTGTATCAATGCAGCTGCGCTGATGTAAGGTATCCTCCATAGCTGCTCTATGCCAGCAGGAGAGAGCTCTCCTGTCCGCATAATGAAACCACCCCCAATGAGCGGCGGTAGCTATGTCGGTGGGGGAGCATTTCCCACCAATGTAGTGCTGTTCACACCGGCGCTTCTGTCAGTGTATGTTGGTCAGGGGGGGTCTTTCCCTGAGCGACAAGTTTGAGCAACAAAAGTGCTATTGAAGACATAGACTAAGTTAAACTCCTCAGGCACTGTAACAGCCTAAACATGGAGTCACGGACAGTCCCCTTGGGTACTCCAATCTATCTCGTCACCTAGGCGAGTCTGGCTTTGTGGTAGATGGCCCTTTCCACCATAAAGCACAGGACTGTTCAGGTTACTTCCAGTCCCAAAGGACCCGTCACTTACAGTGGTGCTGGAATGAGAGGTTTTGGGGGTGCTACTGCACTCCCTGGCTTGAAGTAGTAGTAACCACCAAATACATGGCTTCCCTCATCAGCACCCCTACTATAAAAATTGTTCCAGCACCCCAGTCACTTACCCACGTCATGTACACCTTAGATCTCACACCAAAGACAATGCTTGTAGCCAATCCTAGAATNTGTTGTGCGGTTTATCTTTCGATGGAGGGGGAAACTAAAAAGGTTTTGAGATATATCAAGCTGTCCCGCAGTGACTCAGGAGCATGAGTACCAACCTCAAGGCAGACTGTTGAGAACCAGGGCACAAACCCCAAATTGGCTGAGAGTGCTATACTTCGATGATTAGTTGATGAAATCTAAGGCTATGGCGCTGACTGCGGGACGTAACCCCAGCGTAAGATGAGACAGACCTGTACAGATTTATTAACAGGAAACTGAAATAAGTTCTTTTACAAGGTGAATGTAGGTAAACCTAACATCCACAAATTAGTCTTAAGTTTCAAAAGGTAAGGTTCTATTGGCTAAGCAGCTGGAGGTCCCTTGCTTATGCCTAGAAACCTTGCCCCCAAGAGTCCAAGCAGCAATGAAATACATTTTCCCTCCATTTTGTGAGGCTTTTATTTTCCCTCTTTTCTCTTTTTCTCCCATTAACCTATCAACACTGGACTTCTCTTGATCAGTCTCTTTCTAAAATTATTCTAATGAATGTTGACAAATGCAAAGCAATGCACTCTGGAAAACACATTTCCAACTATCCATACAAAATGATGGGGTCTAAATTAGCAGTTGCACTCATGAAAGAGATCTTGGAATCTTGGAAAATATCCGCTCAATGTGCAGTGGCAGTCAAAAAAGCTAACAATGTTAGGAACCATTAGGAAAGGGAAAGATAAGACAGAACATATGTCAGTATATAAATACATGGTATACCCACACCTTGAATAGTGAGTGCAGTTCTAGTTGCCCCATCTCAAAACAGATACATTTAGAAATGGAAAGGTACAGAGAAGGGCAACAAAAATTATTAGGGGTGTGAAACAGCTTCTGTATAAGGAGAGATTAAAAAAACTGGGACTATTCAGCTTGGGAAAGACACAACTAAGGGGGGATATGAGAGGTTTATAAAATCATGAATGGTATGGAGAAAGTGAATAAGGAAGTGGTATTTACCCCTCCATATAACACAAGAACCAGGGGTCATCCAATGAAACTAATAGGCAGCAGGTTTAAAACAAAGAAAAAGTACTACTTCTTCACACATAGCAGTCAACCTGTGGAACACGTTGCCGGGGACGTTGTGAAGGCCAAAAGTATAACTGGATTCAAAAAAGAATTAAATTCATGAATGACAGGTCTATCAATGGCTATTAGCCAAGATGGTCAGGGACACAACCTCAGGCTCTGGGTGTCCCTAAGCCTCTGACTGCCAGATGCTGGGGGTGGACAATGGGATGGATCACTTGATAATTGACCTATTCTTTTCATTCCCTTTGAAGCATCTGGCATTGGCCACTGTTGGAAGACAGGATACGGAGCTAGATGGACCATTAGTCTGACCCACTGTGGCTGTTCTTTTGAATGTTTCATAACATAACTGAACTACAACTAATAGTGACGGGGATCTTGCATCCAAATTTGATCTGAAAAATTATGGGATTCATACACTCTTCTATATATATAAAAAAAAGACTAATACTAACTAATAGAAACAATTCCAGGGAATTTTAAAAAGCTCCCTGGGGGGCTGTATTCTCTCTTTTTAAAAATGTAGTATTCCTTTCTGGTATAAGCCACTCCAAAAATCACAGCAGTATTCCACTGCAAGAACCCAAAACGAAAGATCAGATACTGACTAGTCTAGCTTTGTTTTTTGTTTTTTTCAAGATGAGAACAAGGGGGAAAAAACCTACTGTTTTAATAATATAAGGTGGTGATGGTATCATGGAAAGAAATCTTGCTTCTTAAATTATATCTATGCCCCGAAAGAGATTTTAAATAAGAACCTTGTTTTTTCTCATCTTTGGGAATGCTTTTATCACCTATTATACTAGTACTTATTGGTGTTGACTTAATAGTAATGAATAGTAATGAATGAAACCTTGTGAGCCATCTTTAATATTGTCTTAGTTCTTAAACGGTTTTTAACTGGTTTTTCTAGGTGCCAAGGAGCGTTCTGAAATCTATGAGGCATTTGAAAACATCTATCCTATTTTAAAGGGTTTCAAGAAAGCATCTTAAAATTCCTTTAAAAAAAAATCAAGAGGAATATATAGGTTTGTATGTTTATGCATAGAACCAATGTAACAGTATTCCTATACCTAAATACAGAATTATGGATTCTAGGCCTATAAAGCAATTTTGAACACACCATAAACTATGACTAGATAGATGCATGCTTTTGTAAATAGCATGAAACAATTTTGCTGTAAAACTTGGTGTTTCTAATGAGTTTGGTCATTGTATCAAGTTCTGTTAAAGAATTCACAATAAGCAAAAGTACATTTACTTTTGAACAGGAATGTAAATTAGCACCATTATTGCACTAACAAATATTTTACAGTACAATTAATGGAAATCTGTTTTTCTGCAGTAGAATGGATGTATCCATGGAGGTTAGTCCATAGATCAGTCTTGTTAAAATCCGTAAGGTTTTGATCAATATTTTGTAGCACTGACAGCTAATTTCATGTTAATTGAGACCTTATTTTTGTGTATAATATATCTTACAAAATGTAATGCGAGCCTTTTTACTGTCAAATATCCAGACACGAGTTCACAAATGATCTTTGTATCATTCTCTGGCTCAGAGAATGATACAAGATCAGGTGAATTATGCCATATGGTGCTGTTGACACTCCCCTTATTGACAATAAGTGAAGACCCTTGGTGGCACTGGGTCAGGGTAAAGTTGTCAATGAGGGCTAGCATGAGTGGCATAAGAACATAAGAACGGCCATACCGGGTCAGACCAAAGGTCCATCTAGCCCAGTATCCTGTCTACCGACCGTGGCCAATGCCAGGTGCCCCAGAGGGAGTGAACCTAACAGGCAATGATCAAGTGATCTCTTTCCTGCCATCCATCTCCACCCTCTGACAAACAGAGGCTAGGGACACCATTCCTTACCCATCCTGGCTAATAGCTATTAATGGACTTAACCACCATGAATTTATCCAGTTCTCTTTTGAACGCTGTTATAGTCCTAGCCTTCACAACCTCCTCAGGCAAGGAGTTCCACAAGTTGACTGTGCGCTGCGTGAAGAAGAACTTCCTTTTATTTGTTTTAAACCTGCTGCCTATTAATTTCATTTGGTGACCCCTAGTTCTTGTATTATGGGAATAAGTAAATAACTTTTCCTTATCCACTTTCTCCACATCACTCATGATTTTATATACCTCTATCAT
>QXTE01000114.1:1689280-1803122 GCA_003942145.1 Platysternon megacephalum | reverse complement strand
TGCTCCTTTCTATTTGCCTCACTAGGATTTGACTTCCACTTTTTAAAGGAAGTCTTTTTATCTCTCACTGCTTCTTTTACATGGTTGTTAAGCCACGGTGGCTCTTTTTTAGTTCTTTTACTGTGTTTCTTAATTTGGGGTATACATTGAAGTTGGGCCTCTATTATGGTGTCTTTAAAAAGCGCCCATGCAGCTTGCAGGGATTTCACTTTAGTCACTGTACCTTTTAACTTCTGTTTAACTAACCCCCTCATTTTTGCATAGTTCCCCCTTTTGAAATTAAATGCCACAGTGTTGGGCTGTTGAGATGTTCTTCCCACCACAGGGATGTTGAATGCTATTGTATTATGGTCACTATTTCCAAGCGGTCCTGTTATAGTTACCTCTTGGACCAGCTCCTGCGCTCCACTCAGGACTAAATCTAGAGTTGCCTCTCCCCTTGTGGGTTCCCGTACCAGCTGCTCCATGAAGCAGTCATTTAAAGTATCGAGAAATATTATCTCTGCATTTCGTCCTGAAGTGAAATGTTCCCAGTCAATATGGGGATAATTGAAATCCCCCACTCTTATTGAGTTCTTAATTTTGATAGCCTCTCTAATTTCCCTTAGCATTTCATCATCACTATCACTGTCCTGGTCAGGTGGTCGATAATAGATCCCTAATGTTATATTCTTATTAGACCATGAAATTTCTATCCATAGAGATTCTATGGAACATGTGGATTCACTTAAGATTTTTACTTCATTTGATTCTACATTTTCTTTCACATATAGTGCCACTCCCCCCCTGCCGCACGACCTGTTCTGTCCTTCCGATATATTTTGTACCCCGAAATGATTGTATCCCATTGATTGCTCTCAGTCCACCAGGTTTCTCTGATGCCTATTATATCAATATCCTCCTTTATCACAAGGAACTCTAGTTCACCTATCTTATTATTTAGACTTCTAGCATTTGTGTACAAGCACTTTAAAAACCTGTCACTGTTTATTTGTCTGCCCTTTTCTGATGTGTCAGATTCTTTTTTATGTGAATGTTTATTATCTGATCTGGCCCTTACATTATCCTCTTCCATCCTCTGCTCCTGACTATACCCTGGAGATTCTCTACCATTAGACTCTCCCCTAAGAGAAGTCTGTCTGATCCACATGCTCCTCTGCAGCAGTCGGCTTTCCCCCATCTCCTAGTTTAAAAACTGCTCTACAACCTTTTTAATGTTTAGTGCCAGCAGTCTGGTTCCACTTTGGTTTAGGTCGAGCCCATCTCTCCTGTATAGGCTCCCCTCATCCCAAACGTTTCCCCGGTTCCTAATGAATGTAAACCCCTCCTCTCGACACCATCGTCTCATCCACGCATTGAGACTCTGAAGCTCTGCCTGCCTACCTGGCCCTGCGCGTGGAACTGGGAGCATTTCTGAGAATGCCACCATAGAGGTCCTGGATTTCAGTCTGTTCCCTAGCAGCCTAAATTTGGCCTCCAGGACATCTCTCCTACCCTTCCCTATGTCATTGGTACCTACATGTACCACGACCACCGGCTCCTCCTCAGCACTACACATAAGTCTGTCTAGATGCCTCGAGAGATCCGCAACCTTCGCACCAGGCAGGCAAGTCACCATACGGTTCTCCCGGTCATCACAAACCCAGCTATCTACGTTTCTAATGATCGAATCTCCCATTACTAACACCTGCCTTTTCCTAGCAACTGGAGTTCCCTCCTCCGGAGAGGTAACCTCAGTGCGAGAGGCAACCCCAGCACCATCTGGAAGGAGGGTCCCAACTATGGGAAGGTTTCCCTCTGCTCCCGTTGACTGCTCTGCTTCCCTCGGCCTTTCATCCTCCTCAACAGCGCAGGGGCTGTCTGACCGGAGGTGGGACAATTCTACAGTGTCCCGGAAAGCCTCATCAGCATACCTCTCTGCCTCTCTTAGCTCCTCTAGTTCCACCACCCTCGCCTCCAAGGTCTGTACGTGGTCTCTGAGGGCCAGGAGTCCTTGCACCGAATGCACACATACGCCACCCGCCCACAGGGCAGGTAATCATACATGCTGCACTCAGTGCAATAAACTGGATAGCCCCCACTCTGCAGCTGGGCTTCTGCCTGCATTGTCTCCTAGTTAATGAAAGGGTTGTTTAAAGCAAGAAGTTTGGAATGTAGTTTATAGGTTTTAAGGGGATGAAGGGAAACAGATAGAACCGGCAAGGGACCCTCGCTCCCTTCCCACTTCCCTGCGAAACTCCCTGTTAGCAGCCCCTGTTTGCAAAAGCTGAAAACCGACAAGCTACCTATTATCTTAAAATCACCAGCCATAGTGGACACAGGTTCTACAAAGTATCTGGTGTTGGGTTTGGACAAGTAAAGGGTAACCTAAAATCTGATGTTTCCATTTGCATTATCACAGCTCTCTCGAAGTGCAGGGTATGTAAGTACAATCAGGTCTGAACCCACAAAACTTCTCAACTTAGTTTAGAAAGCTATTTTAATATACTGACTTTACTAGCTTACTTTAAAGCATAGAAAAAATACAAACTTCATTAGGATTTATTTATTTATTTTAAAGTAGCTAGAGAACTAGTCGAGGCTTAGCCAGAGCTGAGATCCCACCACCATTCTCGAGACATTCGATAACTTCAACATCAAACACGCGTAGTCTGCTCAAGATCACTGCACCAGGCAGTGTGACCACAGTTGATGGCATTGCACTGGTATTGTGTAGTGAAGCTCCCAGATCTGGTTTAATCCTGCAAATCCACAAATCTGTGGGGTGGGCCTACAGTGGTACCAAGTAGGGTCAGGGGGTGCACTCCTTTGTGTGTCAATAGAGAATCTAAGAGCACAGTCTGCTGAGTTGGTTTTTGTCCATCCTGGCAACATGGCCAAAGAGCCTGCAACACTGCTTTTAAATTTGAGTGACTGAAGGAAGGCCCAATCTCTGCAAGGTTGACATTTCACACACAGTCGAACTACTTTTTGCTCATGATTCAATAACTTCCCAAGTAGGTAATCTATTTTATGCCCCTTCTTTCCTCTTCTGTCACTGGTTTTTTTTAAGTATTACTACTTTTTGTTTCATGCAAATTTACAAGTCTTGTCCCCATACAAACGGGCAACACTCATTCATGAGGAATGGTGAAGCAGCATTATCAAAGTGCAAAAGTCAGCTCCTTGTCTCTATATGTCAGAGGTAAATGCAATATAGCAATGCTCTCCTCAGGATAGGGTTTCAGAGACTGGAGTTTTTATCTGTTTCTTTCATTTAACTGCAACTAGGATAAACCCCACCATCTCTAGTTGCAAAGAGAATAAAGCTGTGCTGGTATTAGCTTTCCCACTACTGAGCCACTAGAGGGCACTGTTGAGTGCCGCCTTGTGAAATGAAGAAAAGCATAACCCATTGCCAAGAAACTTTCTCTACCCTTCCCTCTGTGTCTCTCCCTCCACCCCTTGTATCAGACAGCAGATGCAGTATATCAAGCCTCTGCCCATGATAAGACTTAACAATCATGTCTGGGAGTTTTATCTTCCATTTCAACTTGTCTATTTTGGATTGTCAAGTTGCCATGTAGTCCAATGCTATTTCTGAAGCCTTTCCTATCTCCTAGAGTCATGCATAGTTAGTTGTTTTTTTTTCGTCACTAATGGAAAAATCATCTCATTCCTGATAACTTGATGAAATCTTTCTTCCATTCCCTTGTGACAAATCTCTACTCTAGGCGCAATATTTGAATTGTGAATTTCCATACTTTAAATGATCTCCAGTTTAACCTTAGCTTACAATTTCCTGGCTCTCTAATAATAATCTTTAAAACTATAGGCCTGATTCTTGGTTACACTAAAGCCAGTTTGTGAACTTCTGGTAGCTTTAAAGTAGTTGCAAATTAGTTTGCATTGGGAGAAGCATTCTGAGTTTGAAAGTGAAAAGCAGCCCCAGTCCTGGTCTATATTTAAAGTTTTATTCCAACAGTTATACCAGCAACGCTTTCATATCGGTATAGCTATCTACATGATGGTGTGTTCACTGCTTTAACTATGGCAGTATATTTAAGGCAGCAAAACTTTAAGGTGTAGACAAGGTACCTCATAAATGAGAATTAGGCCTAATTGGTATGTTGTTTTCTTTAAGTTCTTGATATTGTCCGATTTTTGTCTTTAAAAAGTTTAGTAAGTTTGTCTTGGTTCTACCTATTTTGTTTTTATGAAGCAGTATACTAGTGTCCATGTTCTGGTGGGGATTTGTAGCAATTCAGCTGGCTTTATTTTCCCCTCCCAATGCCTTGTACACTGAATTTTATTTAAGTTCTGTCTTGGGAATGATCTTTCTTTAATTCAGAGCAGTTTATATTTTCTTTTTTTGGTTTAGTTCTTAGTCTTAATGTTTTGTGGAGGAGGAAATGTATATGGATTTTGACTGAGATTACTACTATGGATCACTATTTGCATGCTGGTTATGACCGTAGCTATGGGAGGTAGTGGGGGGGCAGGTCATGCAGTGTCATGTGAAATGGTAAAACTTTTTGTAGCCTTGACTCATGTCCTGTAACCTGAGCAAGGAAATATGCGTTCAAGAATGCCTATAAATAGTGCAACAAAATTGCAGGAAGAGGAGTCTGTCAGACTTTGTTTTGGAAAGGTCACTTGTGTTTGGGTAGTACTGAGTCACTTAACTTGAAAGATTGAGTTAAAGAACTTTAGAGTGATTCTAGATGAATGGCTGGCTTGAAAGGGAGAAGCCCTGGTACCTCAAAACATACGGGGATTGTGGAGATGAAATTGGTGCATGAGGGGGTTCTGGATGCTGTCATGATACCATACAGTACTAGGTTAGAAATAAGCCTGGTGCCCAGACATGTGCTCTGCATTGAGAAGTGTATACAACAGAGCTCATGGTGTCCTATTTTGGCCAGGCGTGAATGATGCTGAAGATAAAATATTAGTGTGAACTCTGCAATCAACGTGAGAAGCAGAATGGAGAAGAACCACTGAAACTGAATGGGATTCCTGATCCAATGCTGGTGCAAATCTGCTTGAACTAGATGGGGGAAAGTCCAGTTAGTGGATACAGGCGGTTGGTTGGTTTTTTTTTTTTTAATAAATGGAATTGCTTGTCATGGGATTTTAGATGAGCTGGTCCATAATTAATGATTGACTTTGGACAATTTTTTTTATTATATCAA
Source organism: Platysternon megacephalum (assembly GCA_003942145.1). Lineage (NCBI taxonomy): Eukaryota > Metazoa > Chordata > Testudines > Platysternidae > Platysternon > Platysternon megacephalum. The sequence goes on along the minus strand of QXTE01000114.1, from coordinate 1,797,948 downwards.
TACAAGTACACCCCATCAAGACTTTACTATGTACAATCAAATGTGTTACCAGAAAAGTAGTACCTATTTCAAACAGCTTGAGACAAAAGACCTGTTGGCTATAAGAGATTCATGCTGACCACTGTTAGACTATCGTTACACTGCAAAATGTCGTATTAGGGTCACCCGTTTTAGAGGCTTTGACCCAGGGGGGAAATACTTTTGCCAATTTCCAGTGGGTATCTTGCACCAAAGACTTGTAACCCTGCCGTAGTTGCAAAAGAACTATAAACTGACATTAGAGTGACCAGCTGTCCCGATTTTATAGGGACAGTGCCAATATTTGGGGCTTTGTCTTATATAGGCACCTATTACCCCCACACACACACACACCTCCTGTCCCGATTTTTCACACTTGTTGTCTGTCACCCTAACTGGAATAGAAGACAAAAGTGCCAAATAGTTTAACACTCGCACATACACCTAGGTTGATTTCAATCCAATGGCTGGCACTTGTGATTCTAAACTGTCTGCATCAAATACGTACAGCAGGGACAGAAGCCCTATCAACAAAACCAAAGACGGCTCTGCTTTTCTGGGGCTATCCAGAATGCACAAACTCACTGTCACTTATTTTCCAGCAAATGCAGGCCTTCCTGGAGGGATCCTAGGGGCCAAAAAAGGCTAGTGCTGAAGGAGCTCTTTTGACAAGCAGCTCTCTGATCAGAAAGTTAGGAAAGATAGTGAGGTTTATTTACACTGTTTTTAAAATAAAAAGGGGATGCTGTAGTAGTAGTGAATGAGGTGGGGTGGTGGTATTGATCTGGCAGGGGCCAGGGAAATAACCTTTTGTAAGCCTGAGCTATGTTGTGAAGGGGGCTCAGAAACAAAGACCAACTTGTAAGCAGCACTCCTGTGTGTTCTACCTTTATTAAAGGGGCAGTTTACACACCCAGTCATGCTGTTTTTAGAGGCCTAGGGCAGACAGAGTGGTCCTCTTTGTTTCCCCACCCCCAACCTTTGTAACTGGTCATCTTATTTTTAATAAGGAGGGGGGGGGGTGTGTGTGTAATGCAGCAAGGGTGACTGTGCTGCTCCAATTCAAAGAGAATGGAGTGTGAAAATTGTAAAAGTGTATTTAAGGGACTCTCTCCTACACTGACTTAAGCTACAGTGTCATATACTAAACTCCTGGGTATAAAAGGAGAAGTCTGTTATGGGAAGGGATGGGTGGCTACCTAACTTGCAGAACAGTAAATACAGGGCTCCTGTTTTCATGGAGGAAGGGAGGGCATTCTCCAGTTGGTGTGGATACAGATATCTTACACCAGTATTGCTAACCCCACTGCCTTTCAGTAAGTCCCACCGTTCAGCCGCCATGACATTTCAAAAAAACACATTGGGTTCTCTGTCTACCACTGGCACAGCTGTGGGTGTTCATGTTTTCAAGCAAGTCTCCTACAAGCAGCATGGCTAAACTGTTCTGGTGCTGATGGAAACAGATTCTTTGTATAATCAGACGCTGGCAGGAGCTGAGGCATTGAGGGAAAAATAGTGTGGGGTCTTAAGATCACCAGAGGTGCCCATGCGGCATGGGGCTTTGTCCCCACTCAGGGATCTGGCTTCGCTTATGCCTGTTGTTGCTTAAAGTGCCCCTAGCAAGGCCAAGCCTGAGTCCTAACCCATGTGCCCTGCAGCCCCCTCTCTCCATCCCCCCTCCCTTCCCTTATGGGGCCCTGTGCTCCAATACTCCTGCCCCACAGGATCTCTGCCCTCAAGCTTGCCCCTCATCCCTGGAAGTCCCCACCTCCCCTCCCCCCACTGCCTGCCTGCTTGCCCACTTCCCCTTCCTCCCCCGCTTGCCCCACTCACCATTCCCTCTGCCTGCCTGATTCCTTCCCCCCACGTGCCTGCCCCACTCACTCCTCCCCCCCACTTGCCTGCCCCACTCTCACTCCCCCTCCCTGCTTGCCTCATNCTTCATGGGGGAGGTCTAGGTTGGATATTAGGGAAAAAAAATTCACTAGTAGGGTGGTGAAGAACTGGAATGGGTTACCTAGGGAGGTAGTGGAATCTTCTTCCTTAGAGGTTTTTAAGGTCAGGCTTGACAAAGTCCTGTCTGGGATGATTTAGTTGGGTTTGGTCCTGCTTTGAGCAGGGGGTTGGACTAGATGACCTCCTGAGGTCCCTTTCAACCCTGATATTCTATGATTCTTCCCCCACTGCCTGCCCCACTCACCCCTCCCCCACCTGCCTGCCCCCTACTCCCCCTCCCTCACTGCGTGCCCTACTCCCCCTCCCCATCTCAAGCCCCGCCCCCTTTTCCCAGCATGCCCGCGGTTGAAAACAAAGTCCCACGTGAGCGGCGGCGCGGCGGGCCCGTCATGGCGTCTCCCGGCGGTTGCTGGCCGCAGCCGGGCTGGCGGGGGCCCGGGGCCGGGGCGCTGGGCGAGGAGGACGCCGAGGGGCTCTACGTGGCGGTGGAGCGGTGCCCGCTGTGTAACACCACCCGCCGCCGCCTCACCTGCGCCAAGTGCGTCCGCGGCGGGGACTTCGTCTTCTTCGACGGGCGCGACTCCGAGAGGTAACGGCGGCGCCGCGCGGCCCCGGCGGGGAGATGTGGGGGGCCTGAGCTCCCCCCGGACCGGGGCGGGGGTCCTGAGCTCCCCCCTCCCGGCCGGGGTCCTGAGCTCTCCCCGGACCGGAGAGATGGGGGGCGGGGTCCTGAGCTCTCCCCAGGCCAGGGGGTCCTGAATTCCCCCCTCCCGACCCGGCAGGGGGTCTTGAGCTCTCCCCACGCCGGGGAGATGCGGGGGTCCTGAGCTGCCCCCTCCCGACCGGGGAGATGGGGGGGGGGGGGCGGCGTCCTGAGCTGCCCCCTCCCGACCGGGGTCCTGAGCTCTCCCCAGGCCGGGGAGATGGGGGGCAGGGTCCTGAGCTCTCCCCAGGCCGGGGAGATGGGGGGCGGGGTCCTGAGCTCTCCCCAGGCCGGGGAGATGGGGGGCGGGGTCCTGAGCTGCCCCCTTCCGGCCAGGGACAATGGGGGCTGGGGGTCTGAGCTCCCCACGGGTCGGGAGATAGGGTTGGAGGGCGTTGAGCTGCTCCTCCCCCAGCTGGGAAGATTGGGGGGTCTGGGGGTTCTTCAGCTTCCACGCCAGCTGGGATCTTGAGCTTCCTTCCCCCAGTCAGGAGACTGGGGGAAGGGGGGTGTCAGAGTGGGAGGGATTGCAGGGAGATGGGGCTGTGTCCGGAGTCTTGCGTTCCCTCCTCCCGCCCGCTGGGGAGATTGTGAAACATTTGTCAACAAATGCCTCTGATAACAAATACCATGACATACCACTACGTAACTAAGACAAACGGAAATATATTTTAAAATGTTCAGAGAGGGAAACAAAAGTATAGTAGCCTATTTGAAATGCACATATGTATGGAGTTTCAAAATTCTACGGTAAACTGGCAAAATCAGACACCTTGTTTTGTGTGAAAGCCTTATATGTATTCCTTTCCATAGAAACAGTTCTGATCTTACATGTTTTAAAATTGTCCAAATATTGTACTGTTCACTTAAACAAAAATTCAGACCCAATAGTTCCTTCCTGCAAAGAGCTGGCTGGATGGCAAGGTTATTTGAATAAGTATTAAGGCTGCAAACAATGTTCTGGTTTAACTATGCACTTCCATAATATATTTTCAACTATTGAGGCATCCTACCTGCTACAAGATGACCATCTGAGATTCCCGATAAATAGTCTGCACAGCACTGTCTGTCTGAAGAATTGTCCCAATTTTTGGCTTTTGTGCTCTTACCATATTTATAGTCCTTTAGCTGAGGCTTCATTAGCAGCTGCTGTGTGTGATTTCTTGAACTGTTTTGGGAAGGTGGGGAACAGGTTTGTCTGCTTGGGTCTTTACTTTTGGCTGAAGGATACCAAGTACATTTGGTGTAAGACTGGTCAAGGAAATTAGCATCTCTTCTTAGCCGACTGATCTTAAAATCACATTCATGTCACTACTTGCCACTTCACTCAGGATGTTTTACTGACTTTTTAAATGTAAAAATTTTTTCTGTAGATATTGACTCACCCAGATTTGTACTAGTGCATAATCATATGCTGGACCTTTCATGTAGCTAAAAGTGACCCTTTCTCCAATATAACTTAAATGTAGAAAGTCCACTTATGACCTGGTCTGCAAACTGATCCACATAATGGAACCCGTATACCATTTAGTTGTAATGAATTCTGTGGGGTATGTGTGGTTACAGGGAGCCCCACGTTAACCATTTTGAAGGACTGGGGCTTTAGTCTGATCTTATTAGTGTCATAGAACTACAAACTGACTATATTTTAGCCTTCCCAAAATAGATGGAAACTAACATTTTGTTTAAGGCTGTGTTAGGGGTTACCCACAGCTTCTGTGATGATCTCATTTTGTGAGTCTGGAACTTAAATGGGCATTTGGGGACTTCTATCCTTTTTCTAGCATCAAGAGTTCGACCAAGACCAGGAAACTCAGCTGCAGCCTTTACTATAGAGGCAGGGCTAGGCAACCTATGGCATGCGTGTCAAAGGCGGCACGCGAGCTGATTTTCAGTGGCACTCACACTGCCCGGGTCCTGGCCACCGGTCTGGGGGCTCTGCATTTTAATTTAATTTTAAATGAAGCTTCTTAAACATTTTAAAAACCTTATTTACTTTACATACAACAATAGTTTAGTTATATATTATAGACTTTTAGAAAGAGACCTTCTAAAAACATTAAAATGTATTACTGGCACGCGAAACCTTAAATCAGGGTGAATAAATGAAGACTCGGCACACCACTCCTGAAAGGTTGCCGACCCCTGCTATAGAGTGACTGCTGTCCTTCCATAATTGCTAAGGCTTGAGAGGTTTATCGGATACCAGTCTCTTTGGAAGTGGCTATGAAAAACAAAGGTCGGGGGGCCCTTTTGGATGTTCTAGAGCCAATGCTCTGATGAAAAGCCCAGCTGTCCTTTCCATTCCCATTTGATATGATGGGTGCTGAGATTTCTGCCATAATGCTTTCTCTGGACCTCACTTGGAAGTTCCATCTTCCTCATTCATCTTTGGCCAGACAGTCTTATAAATTTGAGCTACGTCCTTCCAACTGCTGGAAGTGAGAAGGAGTTTTGTCTCCTCTCCTCTCTCACTGCCTTCTAGTTGCATCCGTGGAGAGGTTTCCACTACTCTACTCCTCTAGCAGCCTCCATTTTTGGGGCCGCCTTCCCCGCTGAATACCCCCAGGTTCTGTGGCTGCTTGTAGCTTTACCACTGCTGTGTACAAGGTTCTGAGTGGCAGCTGTCCTTTAGATAAATCCAGTCTATTTACACAAACACGGAGCTCACAATCCAGTATTTGTGTAGCCATCTTCTTATTAATCCATTACATAGCATTAATGTGAATTCATCTCTGTAGCAGGAGACTGAATGGTATGAACGTAACTTAATAATTCTTGTGTTTCTTGTCATTCTTTTTTATTGTAAGATTAGTGGGACACCATCAACTGCAAAAAATCACACTTTTCTGTCTGAAAATTTGTACCTACTATTGTTACAAGTAACACCTAAGGTGAAAAACTGAAATATTCGTGAAAAGCAGTCTTTATTTTAGTTTCTGCAATTGAGAGCATTTTGTGGATCGTTTCTTTCATTGTTTCCTCTTTTTATTCAGTTTTTGCTGTTTGTGTGAGTCTTTCACACAGCAATGGGGTGGGGAGAGGAGGATTTTTAAAAATGTGATCACATAAATGGGCAGAGATACTCGGAGCAGTGCAGTCACTGGAAGTACTTTTAACTTGGTTTTTTTTTAATTGACTAGATTTCAATTCGTGTCCCTTTTTTAGGATGACCAGATGTCCCAATTTTATCATGACAGTCCCAATACTTGGAGCTTTTTCTTCTATAGGTGCCTGTTGCCCACCACCTCCTGTCCTGATTTTTCACACTTGCTATCTGGTCACCATAGCCTTTATTATTATTAATTATTAATTTGTTATCTATATTGAAGTAGTGCCTAGTTTAGTGTAGCGCCAGCAATTTGTTCAGTGCCATACAAGACACACAGATGGCCCTTGCCTTGATCCTATCAGTCCTATGCATGACCTGGGTAATTCAACTTCAGGATTACCCATGTAATGAAAGATAGAGGAGAAGTGTACCTCATATAAGCTCCAGACCTGCTTTTCGTGAAGTTGGTGACACTTTTCCTATTATTTTCAACTGGAGTAGGATTGGGCCCACCGTTTGTATTGATTAAACACATTAGTGGGGGATTTTTTGGGGGGGTGGGGGGGAAGGGCTGGAGCGGTAGAAGTTAGAAATAAATGTATCACTATTCATTCCAGACTGTGGAATTTTTATTATTAGTTTTCCTGTACTCTAGAGTATTTAGCATTATGAGCTATTAGTCACTTTTCATATTCCAGCACTGAGCTTCATATCATTTTAGACTGCTTTGTGCTGGAGAATATTATACACTAATTGTTAAGCTATAATAGGATTGAAGTTGCTCATATGTCTGGCAAAAATTACATATAATGGTAGCTCACACTGGAAGATAATGCTCATCCTTGATAGGAACTGTCATACCTAATTTTGAGTGTGAGACTGAAACTCTATTTAGGTTAATTACTAAAGTGCAATCATAATTAAGACTGATGTGTCCGGAAGTCCTCCAGTAATATAAACACCACCATCCTTCTTTCCATTATTCATATAGGGCATCTTGTCATGTTTGAAATCCATGCCAACACCTTTACATTTGAACACGGATGATTAATTTTTCTGGGAGTTAACCAGACCTGTCAATCAGATAGCTTTGCAATGCTGTTTACAGATGAAAAATGCCAAAGCCAAGAATTAACTTAGGTGTCTTAAGCAAGTACACTTTCTGTAAGTCATGGTTTATGGTTAAGGCCACATTTTAGTCACGGGTAGTTTTAGTAAAAGACATAGGTCACAGGCAGTAAACAAAAATTCACGGCCTCTGACCTGTCCATGACTTGTACTATATACAAGTACTCCTGCGGGCGGAGGCTGCGCACGGAGCTAGGAGCTGAGAGGGAGGGACATGTCACTGCTTCCGGGGAGCCTCCCAAGATAAGCGCCGCCCAAAGCCCTCATCCTGAGCCCCCTCCCACACGTACCCAAACTCCTGCTGCTGTTTGGGTGGGGGCGGTGGCCCAAGACTGCCCCAGCAGCGGCCGGTGAGGCTGGCCCAGGGACTCCCCAAGCTCCTCAGGCAGCCTGGGCCAGTCGCACCGGCCACTGCAGAAGTCATGGAGGTCCCGGAAAGTCTCAGAATCCGTGACCTCTGTGACAAACTCGCAGCCTTATTTATGGTCAGATACAGTGCATGTTTGGAAGTAATGAGTGTTCCATGGTTAGGAGGAGGAAACTCAAGTAGATGGGCCATTCTTCCATTCTGATCTGGCAGTCAATACTTATACTGTACTTGTATTCAAAATACAGTTCCTTTAATCAGTTGACAAGTCAACCAACTGACTGTTGTTTTGGAAACTAAATGATCATTGCTTTCCGGCAAAAGAGACCTTTCATTTTACACCATCTATTTGGCAGCCTAGAATGCTTGTTTGCCAGCTTGTCAAATAATCTATCATTACCTGACTTGGAAACAATAAGGGCAATGTTTGGTTGGTTGGTTTTTTAAAAATTCTCTTATGACAGTAATTCTGCAGGTATTCATTTGCTAGTTACTGGAAACTTACAGGCTCTGGTTGAAAATACAAAAACTGAAACGTAATGAAAATTTGCAATTACATTTTTTGACTGGGACAAAAAAGCTTTTTCCTTTTCTCACATTAAATATGGACTTGGTAGGTATAGTCTTCTTCCAGGATGCATGCAACAAGAGGAGAGTGCATTTCCCAGTAGTTGAAGTAGAGGTAAAGAATTACATTTTGTCCACATCAGAAGTTAGTGGTATAATTAAGGAATTCAGTCATTATTAAGTAGAGTCTATTAATTATTTATTTAATACTTAGAGCCCCAATCCTGTAAACCTGCACATGCTTAACTTTGCACATCTCTGTGGGACTACTTGCGCACACAACGTTAAGCATATGTGTGTGTGCATACAGGATCAGGGCCTGTAATATCTGTGGGTGCCAATCAGGGTCAGAGTTCTATTGTGCTAGGCGCCATAAAAGACATACAAAAATATCTTCCTTGCCCTGAAGAAAAGTGACATACGAAGAGGGATACAATCAAATGTACACACTAGTTATAAAATGTGTAGGTTTTTATTATAACAAATGGATACAGTGACAGCTATCCCTATCAATTCCCACTTTTGTCATTGCTGTTGAGCACTTACCAATTAATAAGTGCTCTTTTCCAGTTGTTTCTTTCTAATGATTGCTGACGCTAGAGAAATAATTCAGAGGAACATATACTTAGAGAGACCTGTCTGTTGGTACTTGAAGCTAGAGAAACCTTCCTTTGCTTACAGATTAAATGTACAACTTTAGATGATATTCTACATCTTCTCAGTTACATGTAATAGGAATATCTATAACTGTTCATTCAAAGTTACACTTGTTTCCTTCTAAACTAAAATGTTGTGTGTATATATAACTGATTTCCTTTATATACATTAAAATTAGGAGCATATTAAAGGGATGGCACTTTGTGTTTTGAAGAAACCTGCTACATAAATCTGTGAGAGCTCCTTGACATTACTGATGGAGTGTGTGTGGTAGTCTACAATTTTTGCTGCCTTACATTTTGTTCATTCCCCTCCTATTGTTAGTTCCCCTCTGAAGTTGGTTCCAAATACATAACAATTTGTCTTCATTTTCCCTAAAGTGAAACACATGATTAGGGCAATTAGTTTTCTCAGATTTCCAGCACTGTTTTCCTTTTTCCATCACCTGTTAATCTAGTTATAAAAATACAGAATTGCCATAAGCCCTCTATGCATGATTGCTGGGCAGCGTGTCCTTGGGCAAAGTTACATTTGGTTATAGCCAAAAGTCAGAGTTACAGTAGGCCTGTATATTTCTCCAGGGTAAACATAAATCTAGTCCAATGCACCTTGTGTAATTTTTCATGATCTCTAGTAGATTGGGACTGCTCAGAAAGGATGAATGTGCTGAGTTGTGCAGGTTGAATGCCAGTAATACCACATTCCTCAATCTCACAATCTGCCTCTAGCTTCTGTAGCACCTCCCGGATTTTTCTTAGAGAATAACACCTATTTGTTTGACTAAAAATATTTCTGCTGCCATTTTACTGTGTGAGTCTGTCAGCAGGAATCCTGAATAAACTCTGTCTAAACCCACAGTTACACTGTATCTGTGAGCTCTCAACCCTCAGCATTTTAAAGCAAGCCTTACACGATTCCTTTGTCTCAAATCAAATCCACGTAGTCAGGCAAAGAAACACCCCAACATTCTAACCTGTCGAGGATTAACTTGCCCTTGGTCCTTGATCCTTTGCGTGCTTAGCCTACGTTTAGACCCGGGCAGCTTTGTGAAGCGTAGGTGAGGTCTGTCACTAGCTTGGAAACCTGACTACAAGGCTGGAAACAGTAACCATAATTTTTTTCCCCTCTCAAACTAGTAAAATATTGCTTTTCTACTATAAATCAATGGCTCCCAAACTGTGGTCTGTGGACCATAGAAAGCTGGCTGGATGCATGGTGCTGGCTCCTCCCTTTGTTCCAAGAAGCCTCTGCAGGTGTCCACATTCTTCAGTGTAAAGGCGAGGAAGAAGGCCTCTCGAGCCAGTTGGCAGTGAGAGGGTGGCATCTCAGTCTTCTGACTGGGGATAGGGCTGTGGAGGAGCAGGAGAGGAAACAGGAACCTCCCTCAGATCTGGACACATCAGTAAGAATGAAGGTGCCAACCACCAGCAGGAGAAGAATATTTAAGGTAGACTGGAATGAGGCAATCAGGTAGTATAGCAGGAGGAGGCTGGACACAGCGTCCAGAGGAGAAAGGACAGGGTGAGAGAAGGAGAAGAGGCCTAAGCAAGCGATAAGCTTGCTTTAGAGACAGCTAAACTACACCAAGAGCTTAGTAATATTACTTTTCCATGGATGTGTTTGCTGAAGTTGCCAGAGGAAATGTAATACCATCACAAGTGGGAGGAGAGGTGGCCTAGGCCACACAGAAAACTTCTGATCCTCTATGGCAGTGGTCCCCAACCTTTTTCGTCTGGCAGGCGCCAGACAATGAGCCACGGAGGACCGTGGCGGCGACGAGCATCCGCCAAAATGCCGCCGACAAGCGGCAACGTCAGTAGGCGTCGCCAGCATTTACAAACAGCGTCATCCAGAGGCGTTGCTGCCGAAATGCCGCCGAAAATCGGCGGCATTTCGGAGGCGACACCTATTGACGTTGCCGCTTGTTGGCGGCATTTCGTCGGATGCTCATCCGCCAGCCAGTACATGGGCACACTTAGACTCCCTGGCGGGCGCCATGGCACCCACGGGCACCGCATTGGGGACCCTTGCTCTATGGAATCATCTTCAGATTGGAATGCTAGCATATGGTGCCCAGTGGAGGTGTGGGGCACGATGGGTACAGTGCCAAATCAGATACCTGGGAATAAGTCCTGTATCTGCACACTAACAGAAAGCTAGAGATTAAACCCCCCTTTTTTTTTAGTAACTCCCCTAGTTATTGCTCTTGCTACTCCCCTATTAACTCTCGGTTCTGTGTCTTCATGGTTGTTGTAGGCATAAGGTATGAAAATTTGCTTTTCATATATAGCCTTTTAATATCAGAATAGACTTGCTTAACTAATTCACTAAAGGCCTATGAAATGGTGTTCTTTTTAAGTTCAAAATTTCAGAAAAACTTTTTGAGTTCCATTTATATCTTAAATGACGAGAGTTTTTGAAATTTCTATGAGGTGGTGTTGTTTTTTTTAAACAAAACTTATTGCTAAGTTGTAAACCTTTGAGAATAGTTGTAATTAAGAATAATGCTGACAGGGCTTGAAGGCAAACTAGCAGATGTTTCTGCAGTGTATGGGTTCTGTTCATATTACCGTGTGTCCTAGGATATGTCTACACTGCAATCACTGGGTGTGTGTAGACCTACCCAAGCTAGCTTTAACCTAGCTAGCTGGCATACTGAAGCAGTGAAGCCACAGCAGCACATGCTTCAGAGCGGGTTGTAAGAGCCTGCCCGGAAACCTGGGTAATAATGTGAGCTAGCCCTGCGAGTAATTACCTAGAGTTCCAGGCGAGCTAGTACAACCCATGCTGAAGCACATGCTGCTGCAGCTTCACGGCTGCAGTACCCCGGCTGGCTAGATTAAAGCTAGCTCAGGTATGTCTGCATGAGCTGCGATTGCCCCTCATGATTGCAGAGTAGACCTACTCTTAGAATCCTGTAAGGTTTCATATGAATTTAGCCATAACTTCCTGAGATTAAGACAAACAGTTGGGATTTAGGTGCTCTTAAACTTCAGGACTCTTATTAATGTTTCAGATACCTTGCGTTATCTCATTGTATAAAATACTTTGTTCATAACATCAGTAAACAGATTAATCTATTCTCTTACAGGTTTTTAGACAAGAAAGAGAGGTTAAAGCATCTTAAAAACAAACAGAGTGAATTCCAAAACCAGTAAGTTATAGTTTTGTTTTTGGTAGTGTTGTCATTGGTTGATTACAACAATTTTAGATAAAACATTCTCTCCAACCTCTTGTATTTGCCACATGTAATCATGATTGTCAGCTAATCTTCAATTATGATCTTTTTCCCATAGTGTTTTAAAGGCTATGGAAGGGAAAAGGATAACTGATCAGCTGGTGAGTTATTTGAAGTCTTCAGTAGTTTTCTATCTCTTTGTATTCCTAGATCTTTCAGATTATTGTTTCATTTTAACTTGGAGATGGTGTTGTACTGCCTGCCTGAGAAGCGTGATCCTAACAAAACTGAAATTGATTTTGGACGCACAGAATTTTCAAAACTACCAGTATTCATCATTTCTGGTTATGTATTTAGTCAGTAACCCTTTGATTTTGCCTGACTTTACTGTAGGAAGCGTCTGTTTGCTTACGGCATTCTTCTGTACAGAGATGAGAGTATTTGAAATTCTTGGGATCTGACTTTGTTAAAAATATCCCAGTACACCTCTGCCCCGATATAACGCGACCCAATATAACACAAATTCTGATATAACGCGGTAAAGCAGTGCTCGGGGGGGGGGGGGGGTCAAAGCAAGTTCGATATAACGCCGTTTCACCTATAACACGGTAAGATTTTTTGGCTCCCGAGAACAGCGTTATATCGAGGTAAAGGTGTACTTCTGAGTTATAGCTGTCGGTGTTGTTAATATCAAGGTGATGGATTCAATTTAGTTTTTGTCATGCAATCACTGCATGTTCTTTTTCAGAGATGGAAAATAATGTCTTGCAAGATGAGGATTGAGCAGCTGAAACAAACCATTTTCAAAGAGAATGATGAAATGACAAGAAGTAAGTAGTGTCTATGTATCTGCCAATTGTAATACCTGTATTGCTTTGAAGAGAGAGCATCAACCAATGTAATATTGAGTTTTAGCTTAAAAGAAAAAAGTGACTTGCCAAACCCTCCCCTCTTAAACCTGATGTGTGATCTTATTTGGGAGATCAATACAGGAAGGTCTATTGGAAGTGGGGTCAGTGAGTGATCTTTGTTAATCACTTTTATGTTTGGGTTTTAATTAAAGTAGATATGTATTATTCAGCTGGGTGGATGTTAAAATCCTTCTGGGACAGCTTGAATGGAGTAAATGTTTACCAACCTATTCCATCTTTCAGCTGTATCTCCAAGAATGGCTGCTTCCAGAGCTTGGTACTCCTGACCATTGCCACTATGATAAAGAGTATCAAACAGCTCATGAGCTGCTCTAAATTTCGTGTAGTTATCGGTGAACATTAGCCCACATCAGGTGCCTGATTTGGAGCCAAATCCTGTAGTCCTTACGTGGGTGGTACACCTCTCACTGGAGTCAAAGGGGATTTTGCCAGAGTAAAAGCTGCACTTTAGCCTTCTGTGTCTTTCATTTTAATGATTTGACACAGATGGGAGATTTGCAGTGTGTCAGGTTTCAGGAGACAGCGTGAAACACTGTTTACATTTATGAGTGCTCAGCTCAGTTTTAGTCTGCTCAAGGCTTCTCTAAATGTCTAGCAAACAGATCGTGCTCAGATTTAAAAAAACGTATTAGCATAGTCACGGCTGTACTAACAACCTCATTTGCATAGTCACCCCATAATTAGTAACTTGACACCTATTCTTGCACGCAGATCCCAGAGGATCTCATTCAGGGGGCTATTAATGAAATCTAGCACCCATCTTGGAATCCCTCCCAGTTGGAAGAGAGTCCTCACGGCCTCTTATGGAATTTGAAGTAGTTTTGACCTTGGAACATGAAATTCTTCAAGTTTTCAGAAACGAACATTAATTTTCAGAGATGCTGAGCATCTGTCTCTCCCATTGACTGTGATAGACTGGGGTGATCAGCCCCTCCGAAAATCAGGCCCTAAGCTTTTAAAATATCTGCGGGGACCATCTGCCCATGAGGGGAGGTCAGGATGGCAAGCGTCATGGGAGGCTCAAATACCTGACACCCATTCTATGGGACAGTTACTAGTGTGGCTGTTTACACATTGGTCAAGCAGTGCAAACATGGGACGTCATGCTAGCCTGACATAATTTGGGGGACACTTTTTAATGTTCGTATAAACCTGGCTCAGGAGGTGACAGATAGACTCATAGACTTTTTTTGACCTGCACATCGCAGAGCACACAACCTCACCTACTCACTCCTGGAATAGGCCCATAACCTCTGGCTGAGTTACTGTAGTCCTCAAATCTTGATTTAAAGTCTTCAAGTTACATAGAATTCATCATTTACTCTATTAAAGCAGCAAGTGACCCATGCCCCANGAAAGGTGTGTTTGAGAGATCTGATCTAAATTGTTATTAGAGGTTGTGTTGATGGCATGAGAATGTTTGAAGGAAATTGTCTAATTGGTGATGAATAAAGATTTTCTGCACTGCTGGAGCAAAAAGTCAGTTTTCCCACAATTCAGTCAAAAGTCCATTTTTCACCATTTTGTAAAGCTGAAAGCACTCTAGACTGGATGGCCAAGTGAAGATTAATTCCATAGTTTCCACAGATTGGACTCATTGCTTGTTTTGTGCTCTAATTTTCTATAGGGCAGCAGTTTGAATGGTCTGTTCAGATGGTTTTGTGATGATCTTTCTAACACACAGAGTTTTTTAAATAATACAAGGCAGCTAATTTCAGTAATAAACACCATAGGGAATCTGTTCTTTTCCCACGGTATTATCACTCCAGAATCTTCTGTGCTTCACAAGCAACATAAATTATAATAAAAATGATGTCAGGACTCAGTCCTGACCAAACAACTATCCTGCGCCAGGATAGCATTCCCCAAGAAACTAAGAAATGTCTCCAAAATTATTTAAATTACTAAAAAATGAATACTATGCTTCAGTATAAAGGAAACCTGGCTGATGTTCTTGCTAATGAGACCATAGACAGTGAAAATTCATTGTCATCTGAGGGCTATTGTTTAAATTAGCTTACTTAAAGGAAAAGCCTTTAATATTTAAAACATGTCTGAGAAGCCGCCTCTTTAAAGATTGTGATAATCATCATCAAGTCTCCATCACCATATGTTTGTGAAAGCTCTTTTCTGCAGTGAATGATTTTGTTGACAGGCATTCATGAAGTCAAGTTTCTGAGGCGTGGTGTGTCTGATTCACACGCTGAATACAGGCAGCTATAGTAATTGAGGATGCTAGCATGTTATAGTTTGACAGTATAAGAACTGGGAGAGCGTGACATTCCTGCTCAAAGTCCAGAAAATACTTGGACAGGAGGTATAGAAAAAGCTCAGTGTCAATTTCAATCTGTTCTTTATAGATATTCGGAAAAGTTGTACCACTGACAGGTTGTACCACTTAGCAGGGGGGAACTGTTAAAGAATTTGAAAAATAAGCGGTCATATATCTGGTTTTCTATAAATATCAGGAAGGGATCCCCTTGCCCCTGTGTATTCTGGGGGGGTTTAGTCTCTGAAGCATCGGAGATAGGACACTGGATGGTGTAGACCAGTGCTCTAAGGCAGTGGTCCCCAACCTTTTTCGTCTGGCGGGCACCAAAAAAAACCGAGCGCTGCCGGCGGGCGCCAAAAAAAACAGCAGCACCCCGAGTGCTGCCGGCGGAGAAAAAAAAACAAAAAAACCAACAACCCCGAGGGCTATGCGGGCGCACTTACACCCCCCGGCGGGCGCAATGGCGCCCGCGGGCACCGCGTTGGAGACCCCTGCTCTAAGGTAACACCAAGCATTCTCTCTCTTATGTGCTTGGTTGGCTAGTTCTTGCTCACATGCCCAGGGTCTAACTGATCATCATATGTGGGCCCAGGAAGGAATTTTTGCCCCAGCTGAGATTGGCAGTGACTTTGGGAATTTTTCTCCTTCCTCTGCAGCATGGAGCGTGGGTCACTTGCGGGGATTATCTGGGTGTATCTCACTTAATCAATTCCTTGCCATTGCAGGGGCCTCAGGCATTGATGCACCTCAGTCTCTCCTGTTCTCTGCCTGTGACAAATAATAGTTCAGTCTCCTGTGGGCGATAATGTTTTGGTGTAATTTCGGTTGTTGGGTTAGTGTACTGGTGCTGGGTGGTGTTGGTGGCCTGTGATATACAGGAGGTCAGACAAGATGATTGGGTGGTCCCTTCTGGCCTTAAACTCTAGGACTCACCTCCCATGTGAGCTACATTACATCATTCATTTTCCAAGGATAACGGCTGCTGTTATTCTCATAGGCTCAGAGGGGCTTCTCAGAATTAAAGATGAGAACCAGAAGCTTTACCGCAGGGCTCAGAGGCATCAGGAGAAGAAAGAGAAGATCCAGAGACATAACCGCAAGCTCGGAGACCTGGTGGAGAAAAAAAATTACGATTTGAGAAGCCAGCACGAACACTTGGCAAATCTTCGACGGTCACACATACTGGAGCTAACGTCTGTCATTTTTCCCATTGAGGAAGTGAAGACTGGCATGAGGTATGGAATACAGTATTTTGTTTTAGGACAGAAAACTGAACACAAGTTGATAGATTTGCTTTCTAAGTATTGGTCTGTATCTTGTGGTCCTAATAAAACAAACTGGCATATTGGGGACTGTGACCGGGTTCCTAGTGGGGAGCCAGCTGTGGTCACTCAATTAGGGTGAACTGCAAAGAATGGGGCAGACAGTCCCCATAAAGCTGGTGGATATTCCAATATTCACCAAACCAGCACAAAACAACTTCTTTATTACCTTACTGAGTCCAAACAACACAGTTCCCTTAAAGTGATCCAGCCTCAGGCCCCCATCCACGTACCCACTTCAAATATGATGAAAAATTCTGTAAATTTTATTTCATCATATAAAAGAAAAGGTTCTACCAATCCCAAAGGATTGGACACATTACCTCCCAGGTTATTGAATATTCCATATCTTACCCAAATACACACTTACAGCCAATTCTTATTAACTAAGCTAAAATTTATTAAAAAACAAGAGAGAGAGTATGGCTAAAATCAATATACCTACAGACATGAGTTCAATCCATTGGGGTGCAGATTCATAGCAGAGATGGTGAGCTTTATAGTTGCAAAGAGTTCTTTTAGAAACAGGGAGTGCCGCCCCTTGAAAAGTGCTGCCCCAAGCACATGCTTGGGACACTGGTGCCTAGAGCTGGCCCTGTTCAGAAATAGTTCATAGGTTATAGTCCAATTTCCAAATCTCATATTCAGGGCATACCAGCATAACTGGGACCTCAGTCTTGCGACTCAAACTTCCCCTGATGAAGTCTAAGCAGATCTGAGATGACAGAATCAGGACCCAAGGATCTTTTATACAATTTCATGTCTTTTGACAAGTTGGAATTCCACAGGGAACAAAAGTTAATTGACTTTGAAGGATGTCCATCACGGGTACTTAGCTATACAAATTAACATAAGGCCATTTGCTTATTCCTCCACATTCACAGTACATTTCAAAGAGAGATGAATACTGAGATATCCCGTGTTTACAATTCATTTACATGATAGGATGTTCTTTTGACCTCGGATTATCAGAATACAGCATAGACAGGGACTGTTGATTACATTGTCCACCCTACTCATACATATGTAAATACACAAAAACACAAACATTATCTCCCCACATGTCTTTTGAGGGTTATTTATTTTGCAGGATGTTTAACCCTTTCCAGCCATGCGTCACAGGGACATAAATAGTAAGTGGATTGTACACTTAATTTTAACACTATTTTCTAACATTACATTCTAAACTTCTTTTTTTTCCAAAACAATTTATTGTATATTTCAGTACTTGTCCAGTTATGAACCCTTCACCCCTTAGTAGGAAATCATCACATAGGCCCCAATTCAGCAAGGTATTTAAGCATGTGCCCAAGGACATGAATACAGGTCTGTCTCATCTTACGCTGGGGTTACGTTCCGCGGTCAGCACCTAAAGCGAAAACCACGTATAGTCAAAATCCCATTGAGTGTAATGGCGGGCAGAATCGCCCGCACTACAGAAACAGTATTTAAATTGTTATTTTTCTCTTTTTTTGTTTTGTTTTTTTCTTGTTTTTGCCGACCGCGTAAAGCTGAAATCGCACATGTTAAATGCGCCTAAGATGCGACAGACCTGTAGTTCCATCAATGAGAGGACTCATGTAATTAGTCCGGCATGTACTTAGGTGACATGCTGAACTGGAGTCATGGGCTGGGCTGAGGAATGGCCAGTACAGCCTTTGCAAAGCTGGCCGCTACAAGTTCCCATATTCACCCAAAGAGTTTGACTGTGTTTGTTGCAGTGGATCTGTTGAACAAAATAAGGAAAGTTGAAACTGTGTAAAAGGAAACTTTATTGACCAATCAAATAAAACATACTGGAAGATTTAAATAAACAAAAAACAGGATCTTTGATCAGAAGCTGCAAAGAAAAGTAATCCTGGGAGCAGAGATTTTTGCAGGTTATTGTTTCAGGAATTTTGCTGTCTTTGATATGTGGCTAAATGGCTGCCAAACCCATTGCTTGTATTAAAGGGCTCTAAAAACCCTGTGTAACAATGTGTTTTTTCAGAGACCCTGCAGATGTTTCTTCTGAGAGTGACAATGCCATGACCTCTAGCACTGTGAGCAAGCTTGCAGAAGCCAGGAGAACTACGTATCTCTCTGGGAGATGGGTGTGTGATGACCACAATGGGGACACCAGCATCAGCATTGCAGGGCCTTGGATAAGTCTTCCTAATAATGGAGACTATTCAGCTTATTACAATTGGGTGGAAGAGAAAAAAACTACACAAGGACCAGGTAAGAAGCGAAGTCTTATTGACTTTCTCAATGATCTGGCTCAGTCTGTAGAACTTTAAGTTGTGCAGCCAGCAGAAGGCACTTCAGGACTGAGACCTCCCCAGATTGTTTTGTGCAGATTTGTAGTTGCAAATGAGCCGTTTCACCATAGTCCTAAAGAGATGAAGGATTGCTCATAAAGGGATCAAATCTTTGTAATTCTCTTCTGGTGGGGAGACACTAATGACACGTAATACAGAAGTGTAATAGAAGAAAAACAATGTCAATTGTTGTTAACATGGTTTACATGCTGTAGAGCAATTGTAACAATTATTCCAAGAATTACTGTTTTCTACCAACTCCTGGTAGCCTTGTTGTGACTGGGAATTGGATTCCCAAGGTTCTGAATACCGATAAATGATGTGACTGGGAATTGGATTCCCAAGGTTCTGAATACCGATAAATGACACTGTCTTGGGTCTGTTTCATTAACAGATCAACCTGGATATGATTAAAGCCATATTGGAATGATTTCTTTATTTCTTTTAGATATGGAGCATAATAATCCTGCCTATACCATCAGTGCTGCATTGTGCTATGCAACTCAACTCGTTAACATTTTGTCTCATATACTTGATGTAAATCTTCCCAAGAAGTTGTGTAACAGGCAAGTAGTTCCACGTTTTTAAGAAGCTGAATCCCTGAGCAATTTTGAGCTGACTTTAGTTCACTCTTGTTCTGTGAGTATATCCTACAGGAAGCTGTTACCTGGGCTGGCTGGTTTGTAATGGCTTTACGTTTACATTTTTGTGCAACTTACTTGTCTTTGGGAGGGATAATAGGAGCTTGGAGCCCAGTTAATGTTTTTGGGAGCCCAGAGTTTTCAGCATAGGTCAGATTTGCAGCTTTTCGCTACAAGCATTTAGTGACTTCAATTTAGGAATGAAATATGACATAGGATTAATATAGCACTTCTCATCCTAAAGGAACCCACAGAGCTTCAATTCTATGGCCCATTTCAACAACTGTAATAGTCATGCTGAGAAAGGGCTGCAGCATGGAGCTGGATAATACGCACTGCCCCACTACAATGCAGCCATCTCTGGGGTGGGGAGCCAAACCAGTGGGAAGCACTATGCAAACTCCAATTTTTTTCAAAAGTGCCATTGAGTCTTTAATGTCTGTGCAGAGCAGATGGGCTCCATATCCAGCAGACTGTATGGAGTTCAGTTTATCTACCTAGGCTGGTGAGGGCTCAGTCATCCCTGCAGAGGTCTGAACCAAAAGCTACAGAGACTTTTTCAGTATTTAAAGCTAGAGGTTTAGACTGCTAAGAGAAATGGACATAATGGGCCTTTCTGTTCTCCTAACTTACCCCTATTGAAGCCAGTGGCAGTATTCACGGGAATAAGGTGGGCAGAATCTGGCCCCAAATGGGTGTTGTCTGGTAAAAATTAGTGAGCTTGCAAGGTGAGGATATGTGTTCTCACAAATGCTCTAGACACTGGTGCTATGGTTGATTTAAACAAATGTTTAACATGGGGGTGTTTATCTGTAAGCATATGGTGATAAGCCAAGGCAGAGTGCTATGAAATAAAGATCAAGTTACTGACTCAAGACAATATGAACAGCTTTTCAGTTTGTGTGTGTGTGTTCTTTTTTTAACAGTGAGTTCTGTAGCGAGAACCTCAGCAGGCGGAAGTTTACTCGGGCAGTGAAGAAGCTGAATGCCAATATCCTTTATCTTTGTTTTTCTCAGGTCTGGTGAATACATATTTAGATTCTTTGAATATATTTTAAAATAACTGGAGTTATAAGGATCCTCTAGTAACTAGTTTTTTTCCTCTCTCTCCCTTTTTCTAGCATGTAAATTTAGATTTATTGCATCCACTACATACGCTCAGGAACCTTATGTACCTGGTCAGTCCAGACACTGAAAACTTGGGCAGGTAAATAGATGGAACATTTGTGTCTTGTCTCCATAATGTAGAATTTCTTTTTAAATTTGAAAGGTTTGACTTATCATGGTTAGTATCGCTAGAAGGGGCTGATCCTGCTCCTTCTCTGCAGCTGTGGAAGGTGCTGACCCAGCAAACCAGAGGGGTTCCTATGTGGCAATCAAGATGGTTCCCGTGTGGAAAGGAGGGAGGAGAGCGTTGGGGACTCTGGTTGGGGACCTGTATGTCATAAAGCTCTGTCCACGGTTTTAAAAAGATGTTGTAGAATTGGAGAGAGTGCAGAAAAGAGCGAAAAAATTATCTGAAGGCTTTAGAAAATGCCTTACAATGAGAGACACAAAGAGATCAATCTGTTTAGCTTATCAGGAAGAAGATTGAGAGGTATAACCTCGCTGGTGAGCCATGAGGGAGTCAACGTGTTGCCAAACGATGATGGAATTTGTATTTTTTTTTTCAGTTTGTTTTTTTTNATTCGGTATAACGCTGCTAAATTCGAACTAACATCGTAGTGTAGACCAGGCCAAAGAGATCAATCTGTTTAGCTTATCAGGAAGAAGATTGAGAGGTATAACCTTGCTGATGAGCCATGAGGGAGTCAACGTGCTGCCAAACGATGATGGAATTTGTATTTTTTTTTTCAGTTTGTTTTTTTAAAAATCCAGGAAATTATGTTTAAAAGAAACTACATTAAAAGAACATTAAGGTTGTGAAGACTTGAAAATTGGGAAATGCCAGGGTTAAGGGTACCTGTGCTGTTGGATGCCCTGTGCACACCAGGCAGGAGATAGGAGTTAGAGGGCCATTCCTGGTCTTCTCAGGTCAAGATGGGGGCAGAAAATAAACCCATGCTGCTTGCGTGGCAACACGGAACAGTACAATCAGGCTGAGCAAATACATTTACAAATACGGGCTCCTGAGTTCCACCTATGAGTTTGTCCTGGATCTTGTACATGATGGAGATCTACAGTGGGTAATTTCATAGTGGACACATCCCAGTATATTTAATTTTATACTGAGCTAGCTTTAAAAATTAAAACTGGCTGTTCTGTAGCAGTCAGAGACTTCCACCATCATGGCTGTCGGTGAATAATTACTCTGCAGCTTTTTTAATATTTCAAAGTCCAAAGCAGAGCACTGTTAGAAATTCCTCCCTCTTCATTGCTCTGTAGACTAAAACTTCAATATCACGTACCATTTCCTCAGCATACACCGTCATCACTGAGTATTTCTCTCAGCCAACTAATAAAGAGACATGGTAACCATGTAATATAGCTGATTTACACTCTTAGCCTTGATCTGCTTCCCAATGTACCCAAGGTGTAGTTCCTCTGCTGTTTTCCACTGTGAGGGCTGATGGGATTGTGTCGATGTGTTCACAGGTCTGGGCCATTTGAAATAAGTGCTGATCTCGAAGACTCCATGGAGTTTGTGGATCCCGGTGCTGCTGGTGAAACGGATGAGAGTGGAGATGAGCACGTCAGCGATGAAGAGACTGACCTAGGGACGGACTGGGAGAATCTGCCGAGCCCTAGATTCTGCGATATCCCCTCTCAGCCGGTAGAGATGTTACAGAGCCAGAGCACGCAGGCCTCCCAGCCTATCGCCAGCAGCAGCGCAGGCGGAATGATCTCTTCTGCTGCAGCCTCCGTGACGTCCTGGTTCAAGGCATACACTGGACACCGTTAATGAGCACCTAGGAAGGATCACAGGCCTTGTGGAAGGAATCCCTCCCCCCAGCAATGCTGTAGTAAACCTTCCATGTTGAGTTAAGTAGTGCCTGGAACGCAAAAGGTCAGACTTTAATTTTGTAAACCAGAAGAACCTTTTTATTTCCCCAAGATGACTGTGATGGTGACATTTTGTAAATTAGCTAGATCTACACTTCTGACTTATTCCATACGGGCATTTGCTGCCTCTGAATTCTGTCTGCATTGTTGAATATTGAAGAAAAAGGACCCTGCAGCGTTCCAGATTTTTACTTCCTAAAGTAGATTTGGAATACTTGGATCGGGGCAAGGATGGGGAGAAAGCTGCTAAAAATTCAGACTGGACAGTGGTGCAAACACACACAATTCACATTTGGTTAAACTCCCAACAGGGTTTTGTTTGTGTGTGTTTAGATCTGTCACGTAATGCATAGAAAACTTACAGCACAACTGTACATTTCAAAATCATTTTTTGCTCATTCAGGATATGAACATTTTTAATGTGTTTTTTCATCTTTGTTGCCATATTTTTAATAGAAAGCAGCATGGATGGTGACTTACAAGGCTGATTGCTTTTTTAAAAATTGGGTTGTGGGTTATGCTCTTCCGGTAGAAAACTGGTTCATTTCATGCTGTTTTCATTAGCAAGTTGTCTAAAAGTTTCATGTTGTGCTGTTCAAGGCACCCAGGGTTTGTAATATTAATACCACACACACCAAAGAAACACTGGCCATTCTCTTCACTGAACCCACATTCACCAATACAGAAGGATGACATTGCTGCAATAATATCCATCAATTACAACATCTCCATGGTCTCAGTTTTCACTTCAAGCTAGTTTAATGAAGTTGTGTGTTCTCCACGCTACGTGCATTTGAAAAGCGATTTGATTTTGTGTTTATAGTGGGGGGTTTTCTTGCTCACTAAATACTGAGAAGTCCATTTCACTGCAGAAATGCTTATGGCGCAGTCAGCCTGCTTGTAAAACCACAGGAAGGTGTGGTACGGGCAGATGCTTTCATTAGCAAGCGCCCCTCTGCAGCCTCCTGCCTTGCAGATACGTATTACGTTGCTTACAAATGTTTTTTCTCAGCGAGGCTTCAGAAACACATGGTTTACATTTTATCCAGCTGAGATGATTTGACTTCATCATGGGGTAAATGGCATAAACACATGTCCCCCTCCCGCTCCCCTCAAATGGAAGATCTCAGCCATTCTACCTTATTGTTCTCTTATGGTGACACTTCTGTTCCTGTACAAACAGGTGGTGGTAGATTGCGATGAGCAAATGCTTATGTGGGATGGTCATCGCTGTGCAGGTGCACTCGTCAGATGTTGGCTCTGGGGCTTGCTCACCTCACTCTTCCTTTCCCTCTGTAGTGATTTTTCTTCTAAGCAGAAGAATGAGATGTGTGACTTCCTGAGTGCTGGCTCACATCGCTCCAGCAAGGAGTGCTGGAAGAAGGGCAACTTGTAATACTTCCACGCAGGTTTACACACGGTGATGGGCTCTTTTACTGAAGGGCACCAATCACAAGCTCTTCTCTCTCCCTTTTCCCTCTTTTGTATGGCAGCTCTTTCCACGTGGCCTCGGGTGAGGATGTGACAAGGAAGCCTTGGGGGATATGGGTTTCCTTTTATTTTTTCCTATCTTGTGACTTTGGGGGATTTTTTTTTTTTTAAACCAAAGACCCGTAAATCCATAATGTTGGAACGTAAACTTTTAGATGGGATTTATCCTCAATCCATACAACTGCTTTGGTTGAAACCCAAGACTTGGGTTCATTTTGGGAAAGGGAACAGTTGAGTTAATAGGAGAATAGTCAAGAATCCTGGTCTAATATAGTCTGAATTAAGACTGCCAGGTCCCTAAAGACTCCTGGTGAGGATAAGACTAGAACTCTGTCCAAGGATGGGGGAAGCTAGGATTCCGTTACTGTTTAAGTAAAGGCACTTTACTAGTTGCAACCGATCAGATCCCTTGGTGTGTGTGAGCAACCAGCGTGTGCTCACAAGTACTGTATTTTGGGCTCTTTGTGTCACCTGATACTACTCGGTTCTCCATTTATTTTGCACTGGACCCCGCCATGTAAATATCCTTTTCTGTACACATTTCTACCACTGTTTTATGTGCTACTTATTAAAACTCTTTTCATGTAAATGCAAGAACCATCATTCACTTTTATACACTAAAATTAATTAGGTACTTCACAAAAAATCTTTAAGCCATAGACGGTCATAAACATCATGTTTTCCATATTTTAAAATAATTTCTTTGCAAACTTGTCATTTCACTCAAAGTGCGCAAAGGCACCAAAAGATTGTTAAAATGAGATGGGATATAATATCTTTTCAATAAATGCTTTTGTAACAGAATACAGAATTTTTTTCTTAAAAAAAAAAAATATGAAAAGAAAAAAAAGTGTTTTGCACGTGTGTAGTTACGGGGGTGGGGGGTGGGGAATGGTATGTGTCCAAAACTTGAGTGCACTTGACTGGATTAGTTTATAGATTGATTGATTGTTTTTTCCAGGGGTTGTGAGGGGGAAAACACCCTTCAATTATGCATATTCTATTTGAAGGCAGCCAATGGAGAGTTTATTAAATTAATGATTACGGTAGCATGAATGCAGGAATTTCCATTTAGGCCATAATTTTTGAAAGCAACTAGTGATCATAAGTGCCCAACCCAAGATTTTTAGGGACAGGGCGGAGAACCCACCAGCTGAAAACCAGGCCCCTTTCAGGTGTCTCAAATTGGGCACCTAAAAATCACTAGTCATTTTTGAAAAGCTGGGCCTTCCTCTGCAACTTCCAAACTGGTGTAACTAAACACAAATGTTTTATCTAAATTTTATTGTATTACTGCAATAAATCTTTAACAGTAATTTTCCAAAGGTGTATTTTTTTTTTAAAATGTGTTTTTGTTCATAAATATGGGGAAAGAGCATCAGTGTTTATAGAATTTAAATGTACCTTATGCACTTGGGTCAGGTCTATCTCAGAAATGGTTTGCTGGTATAGCCATAGTGGCCAACCCCTCCTAGTGTAGACACAGTTATATTGGCAAAAAAGTGCTTTTATTGGTATAGCCTACTGACGAACAAAATGCACTATCCTGCCAGAAGCACTTCTTTGCCAGTTTAATTTTGTCTACACTGAGGCTCTTTCTGGTATAAAAATGTTGCCAAGAAAAAAACTCCTCCCTCGTTGACATTACTATACTGGGAAGTTTCTCATGTAGGCCTGGCTTTGATCTGCTATATTACGTGTTGGGTAAATATGTCACATTGCCAAATGCTGTTCATGAATGTTTATTTCCTTTTCATCCATGAGAATTCTCCCCTATATTACCAGGTAACTTTAAGCAGATACTCTTTGTGCAGGTAACTTCTAAAATTACATTTATTGTTACTATGCTAACATGTAAAGCCCCAACTGTGATAGGGGCTGCATTATGCTAGAATCAGCATAAGCAGAGAGCGCTGGTCCCAGCCATTGAGCGGTTATAGTTTAAATTGGTGGACTATCCCAATATGAAAATTACTGGAGTCAAAGGTGATTCTAAAGATTAGCTAGGCCCAGTTCAGGTTTTCTTTATCGATGACTGACAAGGAAGACCAACATCCATCAGCTTCCATCTTCTCCAACCCCAAGAAGCTGATCGGTGCCAGCTTTGTTCTTACTCAAAGTTCCTGGCTGCGTGTTGCCGCAAGGCAGTGCCATCACAGGTCACTAACTCACCATAAAAGCCTTAGGGAGGTGTATCTGAGACAAAACTGAACCAGAAATGCCTGACGGCCAGTCTCAGCTTCGAGGGTTTAGAAGTGCCTGGTTCCGTGAATGGGTGCGTTGTTGCTCAGGAGTAAGGGTTGCACTCTTACTGTTCCAGCATTTTGTTTGTAGTCGCACCTGTGATGCCCTGGGTGCGTTCCAGCCATCCAAAGAGGGATAGTCCCTGCTCCAGTGAGGACAGGCAGGTAACTCAAGGAAGGGGAACCCCAACAAAAGGCAACAGGCTACAGCTTGATTCACTACAGGCAGCACAAGAGTGGGTTTGCAAGAGGGACTTAGAAGTGGAGAGGGCAGGGGCCTTACAGGTGAGTTCACAATGGGGTGGTGCCATTCATAGGTGACCATGTGACAATGTATGGAAGTGGTTGGGTGAGAGGCAGACAAGAGCAGGGGGGTAAGGAAGGATAGTCAGGGAAGGGCAGATTCTAGAATGAGCCTTGAAGGAGGGGAACGGTAGGTTAAACTTGATGCACCAGCAGATGGTGGGGGAGTGGCGGGCACTAGAAGGATGCAAAGGAGAGATGGCATTTATCAGTGACGTTTCATGTGGAGCAGAGGGTTTGTGTGTCTGGCCCCTCAGAGAGGAGTGTATTGCAATGGAAGGTGGAGGAAGGATAGCATAGGAGATGTTGAGGGTTTGAGGCAGGAGCCAGCAGCTTAAGGTTAAGAAAATTAAATCTCATTAACAATCATGGAAACAACTGCAGTTTGTATTTGTAATGTATTTCCAGCGGCTTCTTCACAGACGGGGCTGATCCCAGTCCGGCTTTGAACACACCCGCAATGGGGGCTTTGACTCCAGTGCACAGACTCAAGCCTTCATGTGTAACAGGACCTGAATTTTCTCAGGGCTTGTCTTCCTGTACAGCGCTGCAGCCAGTGCTGCTGTAACGTTAGTGACGATGCTGCCGGGAGAAGCACTCCCAGCGGTGTAGTTAATCCAGCTCCCCAGGAGGTGGGACTTACGTAGAGAGGAGAAGCTCTTCTGTTGACAGTTGTCTACATATGGGGTGAGGCCGGTAGAACTACATAGCTTAGGGGGGTGAATTTTTCACATCTCTGAGCAACATACTTCTACCAATACAGGCCTGTAGTGTAGACCAGGCCTCTGCATAAAGTAGGGGGAGGGAGAAAGACATCTCAGACCCTGAATTAGAATTTACCAAATTGCAGGGGCTCAGTTCTGCCCCCCTTTGCTCAGACTGAGAATTGACTTCCTTGGGGAAGAGGTTGTTTGATAAAGGAGTCTATGTATGTGCAATATCAATATAATCACCAAGACAGGCTCTTGGAAAAGAATATGCAAGTTGTGCTCAATGCACCCAGGTACTTAAAGCACGGGTTAGGCTGGTGGGTTGGTAGATGGCCCTTGTCACTCCTGCTAGCTCAGGCATCTTGCAGCAGTTGTGTTCTTTCCCCTTTGGTACGTACTTTTTTTTTTCCTCCTCCAGGACTCAAGGAAAGTTTTGCTTGGAGGCTTCAGACGGTCTCATTCTCATGCCTGCCTTGTCCTAACAAGGTGACCAGGATCCCACACACTGCTCCAAAGGTGATCACACTAACCCGTATCTAGTTACAAAATATTTTCCTCTGACTGCTGCTATTCCTGCCTCACTAAGCTCGGCCTGGCTGCTGTGAAGCTACAGGGTTTTATCTTAGCGTTGCTCATTTCTGTGGGGGGAAGGGGAGAAGTCTCCCTCTTCCTTATTTTAACTAAAGCTCAAAGCCAGATCACACCCAATCCTTGCTAGGGTTGTTTTGCTGCTCTTTCCAGTGGGACTAGAAAGGAGAGCAGCACTTGTTGAGTTTGCAATGTAGGTGTAGCTGTGTTGGTCCCAGGATATTAGAGAGACGAGGTGAGTGAGGTGAGACCTTTTATTGGCCCAACTTCTGCTGGTGAGAGACGCTTTGGAGCCACACAGAGCTCTTCTTCGGGTCTGGGAAAGGAACTCCCAGCATCACAGCTAAATGCAAGTCAGAACAGATTGTTTAGCATATGGACTTGGAATGGTCCTTTACTATATGTGCTAACGACTTATGCTAAACAATCTGTTCCGTCTTGCATTTAGCTGAGCTGCTGGGAGTTCCTTTCCCAGTCCTGAAGAAGAGCTGTGTGTGTCTTGAAAGCTTCTCTCTCTCACCAACAGAAGTGGGTCCAATAAAAGATATTACCTCACCTCCCTTGTCTCTCTAGTGTTTAGTGGGGCTGGTGCCCCCATGACTGGAGGAGCCAGGCCCCTGCCTGCAGGTGAAGTCACAGCACAAATTAACAAGGGACACCACCACTCTTCCACTTCCTCCCCATGGGATTCAGTTGCTGCTGTTCGCTTGAGGGTAAGTGTCAGGGACCCCTTCTCTTCGAAGTTCAGTTCTCTCCTCCGAGTTGTCACAGCCTAGGCTGTGCCCAGCTCATGGGAAGTCTCCCCAGGAGAGCAGCAGCAAGGTCAAATTGCCCAAAAGAAATAAGACCCACTGATTTCCACAGCACCAACAGCTGCCCTGAGGACTGGTTTGTTTGTGGTAACGGATTAGTTAAATATAACATTTTACTTCTTAAAAACAGTGTCCTGCATGGGCAGAGGACGAGAGCTGTGCTGGACGGAAACACGGACGCACAAGGGCTGCTCCATACTGTTTTTGAGAGAAAAAAATGCTCAACTCCTTCAGGAGGGAGCCAGCACCGTCCCTTTCCATCCATGTAAGTAACAGGAAAGTGATTTAGGCTATGTCTGCACTCCAATTGGACACCTGCGGCTGGCCCATGCCAGCTGACTCAGGCTCGCGCTAAGGGGCTGTTTAAGGGCAGTGTAGATGCTCAGGGCTCTAGGACCCTGTGCGGGGGGAGGGTCCCAGAGCCCAGACTGCAGCCTGAGCCCAAGTCAGCTGATCCAGGCATCTACTAGCAGTGCAGACATACCCTTACGTAAACACAAGCCAGCCACCTTTCCTAGCTGGAACACGTCAATAGCACAGTGCACAGAGATGCTTTTTGACTGGCTACAGTGGGAGCCTGATTTCTCCTCTCACCTTCAGCTGCTAGTCCTTAGGCTCAAGTTGGAAATGAAGGTAGTGGTTGAGATGCAGATAATACCATTAAACAAAAACCATGGCTGCAGCCCAGTTCTAGGAGGCAGGGCCTTTGTTGGCTACAGACGGGACAGCTTGTTACTTTTGCTGCCAGAGGCTGGGTAGAATATCACGATAACACCCGGTCTGTTAAAGGTGCATTGGGACTCCTCTCCCACAAGCTGTATTTTGATCCAGTTGAATTGGAGCTGGTGATCCTGGCCAGTCACATCCTCAGTCTTGTTTGGGCGTATGAAAGCAACACCCAGATGGATGCTTTGTTTTGTGGCAGCAGCTAGCTATTCCCCTACCCTGCCCCAGGAGTTACTTGTCTTAACCTAGTCCGGTTAGAGACCTTCCTTTTTTTTGGTCCTTTTGAATGTTTTAATTTGCTGTGACTGAGGCTTGCATTCAAAACGAAGTGACTGCTACATGGCTGCTTGGCAGAACTCTCTCTGGAAAAGTGCTCATGTCACATGTTCGCTCACGTTCCCATTGGCAGGAGGGAAACATGGGCGGACAGCTGCAGTTCTTCGTTTCTGCCTCCATGGCCCTGACATGGAAAATGTCACAAGGGGAATTTGTTTTGAAAGACTGTGTGATGCGAAAACAGGATTCTTATGGAAACTATTCTCTCAGCCTTATCGTTCGATATCAGGCCTCCACTGTAATCCACACAGGAGCTAGGACACCCTCGGGGTAAGTGTGAAAATCCCCATTAAAAGGCAATTAATTACACAGATTAAAAATTGAACAGGTCACAGACTTTATGAAGTACAACTGTGAGCAGTCAGGCCTCAGGAGGCTGCACTGGTGCATGGAATCGCTGTTCAAACAAGAGTAGGACACATGCTACGTACTTACGGCAAGCTGCACTTCAGACTCCCAAGACCTGCTAGGGGCAGTTAATTCAGCTCCCACGCCCTTGGACACAGTCAAACAGCATTTAAACACCCATTGTAGAAAGTGTGATCAACCCAGCATCTGAGCACAACAGATGGTTTAGCCTGGCTTCTGGCAGGAACCAAGCCATGCTTGAGGGGGACCTGAAGTTATAGAATTAGCCAGCCAGTACCATTTTTAGCATAATTCTACCCAATTAAGTTTTGCAGTTGGCATGGCCTAAAAGTATCTTTTAAAATTCAACAGCTGTCTCCCCATTCATTCCAGTGTAGAGAGCAGTGAAAGAGCACAAGCTAAGGGTGGGGTGAGGAATTCATTCATTAAAACTGATTTTCAAATACTGCACTAATTTGAAATAAGCACACACTTTTTCTCTCCCTCTGAACTACACCACAGTACGAACTACTGCCTGAAGTTTTACATCACTTTATTTCAGGGCAGATTGTCCAAGAAGAGAAAGTCGGATAAGGCAGATCTAGAATGCACATTTTATTAAAGTAAAAAAAAAAAAAAAAAAAACCAGACAACATGGGTAAGGGAGACAAGAACCTTTTTAAACTCTGCCTATACAATAATATTCCTCTCTTTTGTTCACTGCTACACTACTATAACAAACATCTGTTCTAGTCTAACGTTAAGGTTGTCCAGTTAAATCATTTGAAGATCCTTTAAACAAGTTAACCTTTACCTATTTAGAGTTTCTTCTCAGAAACGTTCATATATTATACAGGATATACAGATTTTGAAACAAGACACTTAAAAACACATGACTATAGCCGCAACGCTATCATAGCTGCATTGTAGTGATTAAGTTGTTCAGCCAGCTGTAGACTCTATATGTACAATTTGTTTTTAATAGTGTTATTTACAATGATGGGCTAAAAGCTCTCTGTAATCTAAAAGGTAAAGGCTCTTGTGTTTATGTGCAGTTTCATAGCCCTGTGAAAACACAATTATATACACTGTAAACAGCACAGAGCATGAAAATTTCCTCCTCCCAAGAGAAAGTGTATGTGCACTAATATTCCTCTTCCACATCTGCTCCTCCTCCTCTGGTTTTCTTGTGAAGAGTGCGGTTAAAGCTGTGGCAGGCAGGAACCCAATGATTGTCATGAAGACCTAATTTACACCCAGGGATGCCTTTCTGAGACTTGTGACAGCACATCCAGTACCCTGGGCCGTATGGTAAAGCTTGACAGTAGGGTTTGGGATGCCACCGGCACAATGACACATCCCCTTTCACATACTTCTTCTTGCACTGCTTGCAAGGATCTTCTTTGTAACGTGGATCACGGACCCAGCGGGAATCAGCTGGCCTTATGTTGTAGTATTCAATGATAAATTTGAAGTAACAACAAGTACATTTAAGAGCGACTAGACTCTTAGTGGGGAGCAATCTGAAGATCTTAACCATGATGTGGTGGGGCAGGAAGGCCATATACTGCTGAGGCTCCAAAAGCTGCTGAATTTTAAACCTAGTCTCCAAAAAGTCATGAGACACCTGCCTTTTCAAACAAGAAGTGTCAAGTACCTGCAAAGCACTTTCCATGGGAGATAGTGAAAGGGCAAATGGTTCCATGGAAACACTATTTCTCTCACACACTTTGTTGTTGTCAGCAGCATCCTCAGTTTGGCCCACTTCTCCTGGCTTTTCTTTAGTACTTTCCCCTAACCCTGTGTGTCCTTGCTTGGTGTGGTGACCAGGATGCAGAAAGAACAGCCTCCCTGGAAGTGGATCTTCACCAAAGCTAAAATTAGAAGGCTGCTCTTTCCTGCACCCCTTCTCTGTCTTGGTGACCGATATGCTGATGCATAAAGACTCTCTCCTCATTGGATGCGAATTCAGATTAGGAATAGATACAGGTTCTCTAGCCGAACAATCAACAGTCATACTCTCGCTCTGCATGGCATCTGACAACAGCCCAACAGCTACTGGACATGTAGAAGGGATGGACCCCAGAGGTTCCACAATCATTTCAGAATCACCTCTGCTGCTGGGTCTCACTGAGATTTCTTGACCAAGCTTGACGCTGATGTTCACCATGTGGATATCCACAGCTGCTACTGCCGCCAAGGACTGCTGACCAGAAGCAGCTCCTTCCCATAATTCATCAGCAGCCAAAGGGCCACGCTTTGTTCTCTGTCCATCATCATCCACTGTAACGGGATCTTTTAAACTTACCTCCTGGCCAAGGACTTTGGAAGATACCTTCCCAGCGTCACACTCAGACTGCGTGCCATTCGCCAGTAACATCCGCCCTATGTTTCTCCGGAAGCTGTTGTTCCTGGATAGGCTCCCTGCTTCACGCTCACTCTGGCGCCTCAAGCACTCAGATTCAAGCTTTGCAACCATGTCCAGCACACGCACAGGCTCATTCTGCTGCTCACCACTCCCACAGGTCCCTTTTTCAGCATGTACCTCGCAGGCCCCCGGGGCAGGGAAAGGGTCTGAAGCAGGAAGCGCACCTTTGGATTGCCCACTCAGCCTGGTGGTAGAAGCGTTCGTGCAGTTTTTGGTGCAGTCGGCCAGCAAAGCACTTGCTCTGTGTTCTAGAAAAGCTACCATCTCGATTACAGATAAGGATCGACCTGGAAATATCCCTTCACCGTTGTCATTAACATAATGTACAGAACAGTGCTCAATGCCACACGCAAAAGGCTCAGGCTGGGGGCAGCTCCTGTTTGCCTCTCTCATCCTTTCTAATTGAATCTTTGCTTTGATAAGATCCATGGATTTCTTCCTTCGTTTAGCTGATCTTCCATCTATATCCCAGGTGCTTTTAAGTTTCATTGAGCCCATCCGATTGTTGTGGCACTGCTGGGCTGCAAAGAAGGCAATCTTTTCCTTGGTATTCCCAGGTTTCACGACAGCCCAGATATCTAACGGTCCTTCCCCCTCATCCCCCTGGTGGATTGTCGCAGACAGGGCATTCTTCTTCTTCTCAACACTTGGGCCTTCTGCTGGAGCTTTCCCACTCATATTGCACATAGTAGTAGGATAAATAATTCCCAAAGGCTTTCGAGAGGGAGTCACGACTGGGGCCGTACGTAAAATGCTCAGTTTGGTGCAGTTGTTCGTATACTTTTCCTCCTGTGCTGACCTTTGATGGTTCATATGCAGGCCTCTCAGGGAATCTTGGCTTATATCTAGAGATCGCTCTTTCTTCTGTAATTTGAGGTATGGCTTTAAGTGCATGCCAGAAGCCCTAGAAAACAAAAGTAAAGGAATTATTGTAAAAGCTGCCCAGGGCTCACTTCCCCCTGAATGTGAGTGTCATAAGAATAAGGCCCATCACAGGGGACAGGAGCCACAGGAGGGGGCCAGAGCCAGGAGAGGCACCAGAACGGCTGCAGGGGCAGCAACAATTGTCGTGTCCCCAGCCTGTGATGTCACTGCAGTTCACCCTTGGAGAACTTCCGTTAGCACCCTGGTAACGTTTTGATAAGCCCCAATGACCACGGAAAGGTTCCATTATAATTTCTCTAAAGTGTCATGGAAACAGATTTGAGATATAAACATTCTCCCGAAAGCATTTTAGGTTCCACCCAGTTGTTCTTACAGCTTTCAGTTATTATAAATATTGATTTAGTCTAGATCCCTGATCCATTCATGTTTTAACCAAACCGTAAGCCCCTTCTCTCATCTGGATATCCAGCACTGATTATCTACGGAAAAGGGTTTTTATAAAGAATGATTAAAGCTGAATAGAGAAATTAGCAATTGTAATTATACCTTATACAAAGATCACACCTGATTTCTGATCTGCTGATACCTCCTATAGTCAACAATATCCCTTAGTATGTTGTTAACAACCAATTAACTGCACTTGCCTATGGAGATAATGTTCTGTGCAGGGTAAACCTGAAAAATTTTCGGGGGGGGGCTAGATATCAAATTAAGAGTCACCTTCTTTGTTTCTATATTTTGCATTATGATGAAGCTGAAGTTTTTATATTGAGAATCTAACAGCTATAAATTAGATGTATACTGGAACAAAAGTGGCATTTCTATTACAGCAGGATTACACTCAGCACCTCTTTTCACCGTGGGCATTTATACATTTGTAATTCTGCTCGGTTAAAAACCTAGAGCTGCAGGAAGGCCTAGGGGGAGCATCCACACCGCCATGGGGGAGATGCAGGACTAATTACCAGCAGCCTTCAGTCTCTGGTCTCACTGGACTGTCACACAAGCATATTACAGGAACAGCTGTAGGCTATGTTTCCATGGTAACAGATTTAAATTTTTACATTGTAAAGCCTGTGTTGAAACTAGAATAATCTCTCTTCCTGTTCATAAAAATGGGCATTAAATGCCATCAAATTCATTGGGACAGCTTGCAACAAGTGACCAAAACCACTGACTGGCAAGAGCTGACAGCTACTCCAAAACCAGCATCTCTACCTTTGCCCTTCTACTCGGAAAAGTCTCTTAAAGGCATCATGGAGCTCCACGGTGGCTGTCGTGGAATGATTTACAAATCAAATGTGCCCAGTCAATAGACAAGAGGTTTTTCTAATTGCCAGGCTATTGAATCCAACCTGAGACCCAACAGGCTCGTTGGGCTCTTTCCTTCTCACACATCACAACAGAGGCTCTGTATGATGCCCTCCGTTACACTTGGGCCATCCCAAGTTGGTTTTTCAACTCAGCCTCTGGTAGGAACCCAGCCTCTGAGGAGAAAAGTAGGACATTCAGCCGGGGTAAAATGCGTTGGTGCTTGGGGACAACAGTTCTAGACTGAGTCACTGCAACACATTGTCCAAAGCGAGGGAACTCCTTTCACATTGTTGAGCGGGGGGCTCTGCCTTTGTTTTCCCTTTCCAGTTTCGCTCACCACCTTGGCTTTAGTGGCAGAAGGGAAAGAAGAGTATGCGGTACCCACCAAACCTGAGATCTATGCTGTGTACACTAGGAACTGATGGACAGGAGGTCTTGATTGTCGGCTAGTCCCCCTTCCCAGAAGGTGCACAATCTAGAGGTCCCATTGGATCCTCTGCTGCTTTCAGTGAGTCAAGTAGCAGAAGTAGCCAATAACACCTTCCCATCCTCCCCCTGCTCCCAGCCTGTGGGTGGTGAGAAGATTGCAACCTCTCGTCACATGCAGACAGTGCCACAGTCACCTATGTGCTTGTCACCGACTAGATTAGTGCAATAGGCGCCACTGGGCGTTATACCCTGAGGCCATTTGGAAGCTCCAGCTTGTACAGAATGTGGCTGCTAAATCTTGTCTGGGTGCAATTCAAGGTGTTCATTTTGACTCCTTTATTGGATCTAGACCGCCTCTTCCTCAGTATTCCAACAGTTGTGACCATGTCCTTTGTTTTCCTTCCAAGTTAGTTTCTGAACTACACAACACTAAGATCTGCTTCCTTCGCCCAACTTGCTGATCAGCTGTGTCCTCTCAGGCTGCACTCCGAAAGTAATCAGGGTGAGGGGTCACTAAACTTCCTGGAAGAGAAACCTCCCAGCAAAATCCAGGCTGCTGCATGCAGAAAGTGGTGCTTGTGATACAGGAGGTGGCACTCTTTCCTCTTCATACTGGAACTGCACTAGAAATAAAACAACTTCTGGCCACTTAGAACTGCAGGTCCCTTGCACAGAGAGAGAGCGCGGGCGCTGCAGTTACATAGACATTTTTGCCTTTTGGAGTCCAGTAATTTGGAAGTACAAAATAAAATTCCCAGATGGAATTTCTAGTGCCAGGAAATTTGTAAGATCGAACAGAGCCTCATTTCTCCCTTTTCACATATTTTCTGACATGCACTAAGCAGGGCAATCAGTAGAACATCCTTCGTTAAGGAGACTGCCGCTGAAAGTAAGGCAAGGTATTAAATTAATAAAATAGGACTGAACTAATTACTCCAACATGCTTAGTCAGCAGAACTGGTTCAGCTGCTCAAGGCTATTTCTGGTTTATGGCAAGAGAAAGAAGAATCACAGATCATCTATTATGGATTCTTCATTTAAGTTCTCACATTTTCTCCAGTATTTAGGTTACTGGTGGGTAAGGTGGAGAATACTACTGAAGGCTGAACAAATTATATCATACATCAGAAAGTCATAGTTTAGTTAAGTTTTATTGCCAGAACAATTGCCTCATTCGAATTCAGAGTTCAATTACATGGGGTCTCTATCTAGAATTACTGAAAAATCCTAATAGCTTCAGACAGTGATAAGGATAATTCCATCTGAGCAACAGATTGGGGGTGGCATCCGTTTCTCAACATTTTCAGCCATTGGGGAGACAGCAAGCTGCATATTAAAAGAATTTCACAGACTTTACATCAAAAAGTTTATTGGAAAAAAGTTCTCATCCACTGCAATGTGAAGATTAGAAAAAAGAGTTAGTTTTAGATGAACCAACAAGCATTTTCCGCACCCCCAGAGTAACAGCACATGTTCTAATTCTAGAAGCTATAAGAGACACAAGAGTCTGCTGATCAGAACTCGCTCACAATATGAACCATAGCCTAGCCACCCTTTAACTCCCCAATTTCTGCAGCACTCCAGTGCTACAGGCTAGTTACTGTGGGAGCTGCAGGTAAGTTTTTTAAACTGAGCATTTTTTTAAATGAGTTAAGTACAAGAGTGATTCACAAGATCAGGGTCTTACCCCTTGTGGTATTTATTCGGATATTAAATTCAATTTGTTTGCCTCTACCGTGGTGTGTCAGATGTTATAGGCCTTGGCTACACTTATGAGTTACAACGCAATAAAGCCTCCCACAGCGCTGTACCTCACTCCCCGTCCACACTGGCAAGGCCCGTCCAGCGCTGTGTCTCCGTGGCTACAGCGCTGCTGGTACTCCACCTCCCCGAGAGGAATAACGTTTGCTGGGTCTTGGCTACAACTCCCGGGTGTCGGTGTGAACGAGGAGTTAACTTGCTGTGCTGTGGGCTGCAGGAATGCGGAAGTGCCATTTCAAAGCTCCCTTTCAGAGAGAAAAAGCAAACATTTTGCTGTTTGCTTTGAGTGAGTGAGTGAGAGAGAAGCAGGGGAGGCAAGGGGGTCTGAATTTACAAGATAGCATGCTGACACACTCAGCACCCCAAAAACCCACTCTCTCTCCCTCCCCCCACACTCCCTGTCACACTCCACTCCCCCCCCCCCTTTTGAAAAGCACGTTGCAGCCACTTGAATGCTGGGATAGCTGCCCATAATGCACTGAATCATAGAATATCAGGGTTGGAAGGGACCTCAGGTCCCTTCAAACGCTGCAAATGTGGCCACGCCAGTGCGCTGTCAGCTGTCAGTGTGGACAGACTGCAGCGCTTTCCCTGCTCAGCTGTACCAAGGTGGGTTTAACTCACAGCGCTGTACAGCTGCAAGTGTAGCCAAGCCCTTTGTATAGACAATGACATTGTAGAAGTTATCAAGTGGGAGCTGGAAGCTTTGGCCCCTGGTTAATGGATAGTTAGGGCTTTGGGGCCCCAGGAAGGCTGTTTGGGACTGGGGGCAAGAACATTACCTGGATGTTTCTTCTGAAAAGGATCAGCAGTAAAATAATTAGCTATGTTATTTAAAGTATCATTATTCTACCTTTAAGCCACTGAGATAATGGAGCAGTTCACACATCTCTAAGGGTGCATCTTCGCTAGGAAAAGAGGTGTTGACTCATATTAAAAATATAACCTGCCTTGTCTTCACTAGGATTTGACCAAGTTATTTACCATGTGTTAGTTAACACAAGTTAAGAACACACCTTTATTCCTAGTGAAGAGAAGATCTAAGAGCTACTGTTTCCAGCTGCCTGCAGACTCAGGTAGGTGTTACTGCATCAGTTTATATTTGGAAGGTCATCTTCACCATGATGAAGGCTCAGAAACCAAAGAAATTGTTTACTTTCCATGAAAGCTTAGATACGGGAGCAGACGTCTGTAGTACAGCTGGTGAGAAGTTCTCAATCTAAACTGTTTTTCTGCTCTATGGGCCAGGCTCCCCAGTCAGACTACATCCCGCAGAATGCACCATGGCCAGGGACTCTCATGATTCAAGAGAGGAGGCCACAGCACATGATGGGAGATTCCATCTGGCCTATAGAGAAGAACAAGACCGTGAGGCATCACAGCAGCACTTCCAAATCAAAAAAATCTTGGCCAAATACCAAAACATTTCAATATTCACATTTCTGCCCAAACGCTGAACATTTTCCACAGGAAAAGAAATTTTTTGGTGACCAGCTCTAGTCTGCAGCAAGTTCCATCGCCATAGTGTTGTAGATGACAAAAGGGCAGAGTCTAAATTAATTGCCTGGACCAACTGCTAAACATGACCTTGGGCAAGTAACTTCCCCGTCCTGTGCCTCAATTTCTCCATCTGCAAAATGGGGATAATGATCCGGAGCTCCTTTGTGAAGCACTTGGAAAGTTACAGATGAAGAATGCAGAGTAAGAGCTAGTTACTATTAAAATACAGTTTGGTTCTGGTCAACCACTTGTAAGCTTTGAAAGCCCCCGAAATCATTTGGCCCAGATTCTCAGCCCTGCTTCTGTCCCCTTTGCACTGCTCAGGCAGGGCAAAGCTGCCTAAAAGCTGCTCTACAGGGCATTTCAAAGAACCCTGTGGCATAGGGCAATCTCTGGGTGGCATAAAGTCAGCATATCTGGCTCTATACCACCCACTACCCTTCCCCCGGTGTATGGAGAGTGACACAGGGTGGGAGCAAGCAGGGCTGGATACAATGCATTCTTACTGATTACCACAGAGACAACAGCACCCCCCAGGGAGTCAGTGGGAGTTTTGTCCTAGTTAGACTGCAAGATTTGACTGTAAGTCAATAACAGACTGATGAAGCGTCTGTCCCCTCCACCCAGTCAAGAAAGATATTACACAGAATTTGTTTGTTTCACATGCACACAGGTATGTGACTATTTCCTGAAAGCTGACTATTTCCCCCCAGAGTCAGGAAGATTACAAGATTTCAACATCTTTAAAAAGGAGAAACACATTTTATATTATTAAGCTTGAATTCAGCCCTGTATTTTGTCATTTGCATTTTCTTTAATGCATCTATATGAGTTGTGCTCAGTCTTGCAATAGCAACACAGATACTCTCAATTGCCTTGTAAGCAAGTAGTGTTTGAAAAAGAAGGGCACAACTGAATTTAATCAGAGAAACAGGTGTCCGCTTGAAGCAAAATTTAAGTTTGTACTAATCTAATTATTTACTCTCTAGGCAGACGGACCACCCTAATGATTACTGGTATTGCTGCTTGCTTTTTTAAGCTCACTGCATATTTCAAATCCTACTACAGCAATCCACTCTCCAATTATATTTTTATTTCAAAGCCATATCCCCATAAAGTTACAGCTGTTGCTACCAAAAAAAAAATCCAAAGGCTTCTCCGAGGACACGAGCAGCAGTAATGATGTAGCTGCCGTTATCTAATTAAAAAAATATTAAGGAACAATTGTGCCCCATAGTCATTAGAACTACGGTTAATATTTCACTTAAAGGGAAAGGTTCTCCAAAGCAAGGGTTTTATCTAAGAGTTTGACTGGCACACAAAGCAGGGAATTATGGAGTAGGCCTACATGTGTTAACCATTCATGGCCCAACTGGGGTCTGTTTGTACCGTTTGACTTGATGGAATGTAGAAGATGTGGAATTCAGTGGTTCCCTGTGGAGGCCAGCTCTGTAGGAAGTCTTCATAATACCGATCTCCCCACCTAAGGCACACTGTCACAGCCAATCCATCTTTGTTTACACGCAGGCTCCCGCAACCGCTTTTCTTGCCCCACACAGTGTTTCACTGTCTCTCTGCCACCTAGAAACTGGGGAAACAAAACAGACAAACAAACAATACTGTTAGAACGCAGCCTAGTCAAGGCAGGGTCTCTTCCTACATTAGGTGTAGGAATAAGGAGTACAGACTCAATACAATGGCGCTATGATCCTGATCTGGGTCTCTGGGCAGTGCTAGGATACATCACCATCACCAACCATCCACGTGCTTGAAAAGCTAGTCAGATGTACTTACAAGGTTTGATTCTACCTGTGGCTGCAACAACACTTAGCATGCTTTACATCATCAAAGACCTTTGCAAACAACACACACGCTCCGTTATGCTTTCTGCCTAATGGCACAGCATAGAGGTATGGTTTTCAAGGCTGAAATTAAAATGTTGAAGCAGTAAAATCGTCAAGACTGCCAGAAAATGATGCTAGCTTTCCAAGCTGAGTGACATACTGGATTTCAAAAAGTACAAACACATACTGCCTTAGAACTCGGTGGAAATTGTCCTCTGTTAACACCACATACAGATAAGGCAGCAAATTAGCCAAAACAAAGCTACTATGGAGTATCTCCAATCTGTACTAGGTTGTTCCTTTCGCTCCTTGTCCTTGCAGCAGACGCTATTAGCACTGCATTAACATTTGGACAGTAACAACAGCCACCTTCAAAATTGAAACCTAGAAGGAAAAAGTGAACCAGCACATGAGACCTGGAAAAACTCATGCATTAAAATGTGAGCTGCCAACAGCTTGTTCTACAGCGCATTGTTTGCTTCCTCTCTAGAGGACAATGTGCAGTGACGCCATAGTGAAGGAATGCCATTTTTCCAAGCTAACTGTAACTCTGTGACCCAGAAGATTTACCATTTATTGTAGCAGGTTGTTCTATCCGTGTCAACTGCTTTGCACAACACTCTTCCTGCTGCCCCTTTCTTACAACGAAATCTTGGTAGCGCAGACAAGCAGAATCTCCCGGCAGGAGGAGGAACTTGCTGAAGCCAAGTGTTTACTGAAATCGAAAATTCTGCAGCCAGGGAGCATAGCACAATCTGTTAGCAGGTGCCTGCCTGCCAAAAAGAAAGCCTTGCCCATCAAAAAGCAACTCTCTCTTCATAGGTCTATGAATGGCTCCGCTAATCAATACTTGGCTGATGTTGATTATACCTTCTCAGCAACTCCACCCACAACATCACTAACACAGCTCTCCTTGAGGGGGAGAGTAAATCAGACCATGACTCATTGAAAAACTAATTAAGGGCAACTTTCCTGCAAAGAGAAGGCAAGCTGGTTTGCATTCAGATGCAAGTCTATGGTGGAGATTAAGAGTGGCAGCCATTTCACACACCCTTTGGAGGTGGGAAGGCAGGTCAATCAACTGCCCATATATGACTAAGCAGGAGCCTAAAAATAAAAAGGGTTACTCTGTAATCCTGCAGTCTTCACGGGGGAAAAAAATCAGTGCTGAATATTCCTGGCACACACAAGTTTCTTGACAAATTGGAGAACAAAAAAACACATTAGAATGATAGAGCTGGCGGGGGGAATTAGAGAATTTCTGACTGACTCTATGGAACACAGAACAAGAGTTTAGGTGGCTTTGAACTCGCACAACAAGAATGAAAGCTTCTTACTAGAACACACGTTCATTAGCGCAGACACAACCTAATCTGTGTGTGTGACAAAGACCTATTTGCAAAGGTAAAATTGTAGCACAGAATATAATCTGTACTATAAGCCACTCCCAATAAGTGGTGTTTAAAAAAAAAAAAATTCTGGCCATGATAAATACACATGCAAATAAATGTATGAGTAACTGGTGAGTTTCTATCAAGAATTTACACCTGGAATCTTAACAGGGATTTAAACCAAAAGTTACATAAAGGTCTTTATTTATATTCTGCCTCACCAGCGCCCAATGGGAGCACTTAGGTCCTGATTTTCACCCAGGCTTTGGTGTCGCTTCCCTTTTTGGGCTCATCCACACTTGGATTTCAGACTCAGTAGGAGCTGTCACGTGTAGGCATGACATACTGTTGGTGCCCATGTAATGGCAACTGTGGCATTTTAAAAATGCCAGACACCTTTCGCATGGGTTAAAAGTAACATACTGAAAAGTGTTTCTGTAAGCAACGTGCATGTTAGTTAAGTTCACTGTGGTAGGGTAACTCCAATACAAATATTTTAAATGCTTCTGAGCAAGTTAATATTCATAACCTAGCCATGCACAGATACCATCTCCAAATCCTACCGGTAACCATACGGTACAAAGTCACACCAAAAAACCAAACAAACCAGGGTACTCTAACTGGTGGCGAGTGAGGCCAAACACAAGCTCCATGGTAAGTTAAAATAGCTCATTCAGAATACTGCAGAAAGGAGACGAAAACCAAACTGCACCCAGAACTGCATTAAAATAGTCAAGGGCAAATTCACATGGCGTTTTGGAACAGTGGAGGAACACCAAAGAGGGAAGTGTGTGTTGGGGGAGGGATAAGAAAAGCAGAGCTGAGAGACTCGTCATCAGTCATTCATCAGAGAAAGGCGTTATTAAATGTTACTATATGGATAGCTATTGCACCCAATATAAGCCAGTTATGCTATGTGGCGAGCAAGCATAAACTCAGTGTGGGTTTTAGTCCCCCTCTAGTGGCTGGTCCACATACAGGGGTTCATTAGATTGCTAATGTCTCCAACTTCATAGACACACTTCTTCAGCTCAAGCAGTAGAGGTGTGTGTTTTAGATCCAGACGTCCAGGATTCAGTCCCCGAAATGCTCTCCACAACTCTATCATGGCCACAGAATGCTCTGATGAAGTGGGCTGTAGCCCACGAAAGCTTATGCTACAATAAATTTGTTAGTCTCTAAGGCCTGGTCTACACTACGATGTTAGTTCGAATTTAGCAGCGTTATACCGAATTAACCTTGTACCCGTCCACACAACGAGGCCATTTAATTCGACTTAAAGGGCTCTTAAAATCGGTTTCTGTACTCCTCTCCGACGAGGGGAGTAGCGCTAAATTCGAACTTGCTGGTTCGAAGTAGGGTTAGTGTGGACGGAATTCGAAGGTATTGGCCTCCGGGAGGTATCCCACAGTGCACCATTGTGACCGCTCTGGACAGCAATCGAAACTCGGATGCTCTGGGCAGTTGGACAGGAAAAGCCCCGCGAACTTTTGAATTTCATTTCCTGTCTGCCCAGCCTGGTGAGCACAGGTGACCACACAGAGCTGAGCAGCACAGGTAGCGATGCAGGCCGACAACCGCAAACGAGCACCAGCATGGACCACACGCGAGATACTGGATCTGATCGCCATATGGGGAGAGGATTCAGTGCTCGCAGAACTGCGTTCCAAGAGACGGAATGCAAAGATCTTTGACAAGATCTCCAAGGGGATGATGGAGAGAGGCCACAATCGGGACTCCATTCAGTGCCGTATAAAGGTGAAGGAGCTCCGACAGGCCTATCAGAAGACGAAGGAGGCCAACGGACGGTCCGGGGCAGAGCCGCAGACATGCCGCTTTTACGATGAGCTGCATGCAATTCTCGGAGGGGCCGCCACCACTACCCCACCCCTGAGCGTGGACTCCGAGGAGGGGTTAATGTCTTCGTTGCATGACGAATCTGCGGACGGGGAAGAGGAGGAGGAGGAGGACGACGAACTTGTGGAGAGCACACAGCGCTCCATTCTCCCCGACAGCCAGGAGCTCTTTCTGACCCTGACAGAGGTGCCCTCCGAACCCTCCCAAGGCGGCATCGCAGACCCCCTGGAAGGGACCTCTGGTGAGTGAACCTTTTCAAATATCTCAAACATGGTTTAAAACAAGTATTTGTTTAATGATTAATTTGCCCTGGGGACTTGGGATGCATTCGCGGCCAGTACAGCTACTGGAAAAGTCTGTTAACGTGTCTGGGGATGGAGTTGAAATCCTCCAGGGACATCTCCATGAAACTCTCCTGGAGGTACTCCAAAAGCTTTTCCAGAAGGTTTCTGGGCAGGGCAGCCTTATTCCGTCCTCCATGGTAGGACACTTGACCGCGCCATGCTAGCAGCAAGTAATCCGGTATCATTGCTTGACAAAGCTTGGCAGCGTATGGTCCCGGTGTTTGCTGGCATTCAAGCAACATCCGCTCTTTATCTTGCTGTGTTATCCTCAGGAGAGTGATATCGTTCAGGGTAACCTGTTTGAGATATGGGAATGTAATTAGGGGGACAGAGGTGGCCCCGTTCCTACTGGGCTGTTTGCCTGTAGCTGAAAAGAAATCTTTCCCTGCAGTTAGCCAAGCGGGCGGGGGGGAGGGGGTGGATAATGTCGCTGAGTTTTTCGCGTTTGGCTAGCAGGGGTCTTCCCTGATACCAGCCACGTGGTGGGGGGAGGGGTAACGCGATCATCCAACAGAAGTGGATGGGGGGGCTAGTTTGCGATCTGCATGGATCTTCCATGGTACCAGCCACGTGGTGGGGGGAGGGGGTCATCCCACAGAATTGAATGGGTGGGTGGGGGCAAGTTATTATGTTATCTGATGCTGCACGGTAACAGGAAAACCGCAGCACGTAAAGGGCTTTGCTTGCTATGGGAAAGGAGGGCTCTGATTTAATGCAGAAGCAGCAGGACAGTGGCTTACCATGGCTGCATACAAGCCGAATTCTGTTGCCCGGCCCTGCGTCTGCTGTGATCTCTAACACCAAAGCCGCGGGCACTCAATATAAGATGCAAAAAGCGACCTTGTACATTGCTATGTAATGTGAAAAGTGTTCACCGTGAAAGAGTATAAGCATTGTTCTATAAAATGTATCTTTTTACATACTTCTCTCCTTTTTTTCCCTCCTACTGCAGCTGCAAATTCTTCCATCCTCCCGCCCCCAGCACGAAGGCTCTCCCAGATAAGGAGGCGAAAGAGGCGCACCCGAGACGATATGTTCTCGGAAATAATGCAGTCGACCCGGGAT
The DNA here is from genome assembly GCA_003942145.1 of Platysternon megacephalum. Classification (NCBI taxonomy): domain Eukaryota; kingdom Metazoa; phylum Chordata; order Testudines; family Platysternidae; genus Platysternon; species Platysternon megacephalum. The sequence continues at coordinate 1,753,477 of QXTE01000114.1, read as the reverse complement.
GAGAGAGCTAATTTTAACGATTGGAAGGAGACTGTATTGAAATTCCGTCAAGAGGCCAGTGACCGTGAGGAGAAGAGGGACCAGCGGGAGGACATGAGGGACCAACGGGAGGAGAAAAGGGATGAACGTGAGGAGAGAAGGGACGAACGCGAGGAGAGGAGGGACGCCCGAGAGGAGAAGTGGCGGGATGCAACGCTGGGGCTGCTGCGTGATCAGACAGACATGCTCCGGCGTCTGGTGGAGCTCCAGGAACGGCAGCTGCCGGATTACCGGGTGCCGCTGCAGCCCCTCTATAACCGCCCTCCCCCCTCCCCAAGTCCCGTAGCCTCCTCACCCCGACGTGTAAGAACGCGGGGGGGGAAGCTCCGTGCAACCTGCCAGTCCACCCCATTAGAGAGCCCGAGCAAAAGGCTCTCATTATTTTGAATGTTGTTCCTGCCCTGTTCCTTCACTCCTACCCTCCTCCCAAACCCCACCCGGACTACCTGGTTATTTCTCTCCCTATGTTCATTACCCCCCGTTAATAAAAAGTTCTTGATTTGTAATTTGAAAACGACACTGACTTTATTTTTTTTTAAATAAAACTGGGATCGAAGGGGGAAGGGGGAAGGGTGGGTTGCTTACAGGGAATGAGTGAATCAAGTGGGCGGGTTTTCAACAGGGACAAACAAACATAACTTTCACACAGGAGCCTGGGCAGCACTGAAACTTGTTTTCAGAGCTTCTCTGATGCGCACCGCTTCCTGGTGTGCTCTTCTAATCGCCCTGGTGTCTGGCTGCGCGTAATCAGCGGCCAGGCGGTTTGCCTCAGCCTCCCACCCCGCCATAAAGGTCTCCCCCTTGCTCTCACAGAGATTGTGGAGCACACAGCAAGCTGCAATAGCAATGGGGATGTTGGTTTGGCTGAGGTCCGAGCGAGTCAGTAACGAGCGCCAGCGACCTTTTAAACGTCCAAAGGCACACTCTACCACCATCCTGCACTTGCTCAGCCTGTAGTTGAACCGCTCCTGAGTACTGTCCAGGCTGCCTGTGTATGGCTTCATGAGCCACGGCATTAAGGGGTAGGCTGGGTCCCCAAGGATAACGATGGGCATCTCAACATCCCCAATGGTAATTTTCCGGTCTGGAAAGTAAATCCCTTGTTGCAGCCGTTTAAACAGACTAGTGTTCCTGAAGACGCGGGCGTCATGAACCCTTCCCGGCCATCCCACGTTGATGTTGGTGAAACGTCCCTTGTGATCCACCATTGCTTGCAGCACCATAGAAAAGTACCCCTTGCGGTTTATGTACTGGCTGCCCTGGTGCTCCGGTGCCAAGATCGGGATATGGGTTCCATCTATCGCCCCACCACAGTTAGGGAATCCCATTGCAGCAAAGCCATCCACAATGAGCTGCACATCTCCCAGCGTCACTACCTTTTTTAGCAGCAGCTCAACGATTGCTTTGGCTACTTGCATGACAGCAGCCCCCACGGTAGATTTTCCCACTCCGAACTGATTACCGACTGACCGGTAGCTGTCCGGTGTTGCAAGCTTCCACAGGGCTATCGCCACTCGCTTCTCAACTGTGAGGGCTGCTCTCATCTTGGTGTTCTGGCGCGTCAGGGCAGGGGAAAGCAAGTCACAAAGTTCCAGGAAAGTGCCCTTACGCATGCGAAAGTTTCGCAGCCACTGGGAATCGTCCCACACCTGCAGCACTATGCGGTCCCACCAGTCAGTGCTTGTTTCCCGGGCCCAGAATCGGCGTTCCACAGCAAGAAGCTGCCCCATTGCCAACATGATCTCCAAAGCGCCGGGGCCCGTGGCGCGAGACAATTCTGTGTCCATGTCCATGTCCGCATCACTCTCGTCGCCGCGCTGCCGTAGCCGCCTCCTCCTCGCCTGGCTTTTCTGGTCCTGGTTGAGCATAAACTGCACTATAATGCGCGTGGTGTTTACAATGTTCATGACTGCAAACTTGAGCTGAGCGGGATCCATCCTTGCCGAGGTACGGCGTCCGCTCAGTTCAACAAGGAAAAAAGGCGCGAAATGGTTGTCTTCCGTTGTTTTCACGTAGGGAGGGGGAGGATGTTCCCAGAACCGCCCGCGACAATGTTTTTTGTCCCATCAGGCATTGGGATATCGACCCAGAATTCCAATGGGCGGGGGGGACTGCGGGAACTCTGGGATAGCTACCCACAGTGCAACGCTCTGGAATTCGACGCTAGTCTTTTCTGCATGGACGCGCACCGCCGAATTAATCCGCTTACTGTGGCCGCGTACCATCGAATTTAAAAAATCGGTTTCATAAAATCGAATTCCGTAAATTCGGACTAATCCTGTAGTGTAGACGTACCCTAAGGTGCCACAAGTACTCCTACTCTTGGAGAAGGCATTCCCACCAGGAAGTATTCCAGTTTTCATCCTTAATTACTTTCTTGATAATTAACGCAATACAAAGCTGTATGGAAAACAGAAAAGGGAACCAGCAGCCTCATCCAGTTCTTCTCCTTTGCATTCCCCACCCCCCTTCCAGATAAGCACTGGGAAGGAATTCAGCCCCTCACTGTGTGAATAGGCACATTTCCCCTTTAAGGCAATGGCTGGCAGGCAGCTCAACCTGTACTGCTGCCACAGTTTGTGAAAACTGAGATCCTAACTCAGCAAATACAGATGAGGGCAAACGCAGAGTCAAGCCTCTTAATTTGAGCAATGAGATACTGTACTATTTGAGCTCCAGAGGTACCACAGTAGCTAGGCTTTTCTGGCATGGACTTTCTTTAAAGTCTCAGCTTTACACCATAGCAACCCTAACTTACAAAATGAAAGGATTCAAACAGTTAGACTCAGACTCAGACTCATAGACTTTAAGGTCAGAAGGGACCAATATGATCATCTAGTCTGACCTCCCGCATGATGCAGGCCACAAAAGCTGACCCACCCACTCCTGGATTAATTTTCTCCCTTGACTCAGCTGTTGAAGTCCCCAAATCATGATTTTAAAGACTTCAAGTTGCAGAGAATCCTCAAGCAAGTGACCCCCTGCCCCATGCTGCGGAGGAAGGCGAAAAACCTCCAGGGCCTCTGCCAATCTACCCTGGAGGAAAATTCCTTCCCGACCCCAAATATGGCGATCAGCTGAACCCCGAGCATGTGGGCAAGACTCTCCAGCCAGACACTTAGGAAAATGAATATTAATATCACATCATTGACCCATGGTACTAATTACCAGTGATGGCAAGTTATTGACCTATTGACTAAGATCACGTTATCCCATCAAACCATCCCTCCATAAACTTATCAAGCTTAATCTTAAAGCCCGAGAGGTCTTTCGCCCCCACTGTTTCCCTTGGAAGGCTGTTCCAGAACTTCACTCCTCTGATGGTTAGAAACCGTCGCCTAATTTCAAGCCTAAACTTCCCGACAGCCAATTTATATCCATTTGTTCTAGTGTCCACATTAGTACTGAGCTGAAATAATTCCTCTCCCTCCTTGGCCAGGCCAGTCACTCTGGGCAGAAAGGCACCTTCTAGCTGGAAATAGCAACAAGGCAGTGACCTATAGTTCTTCAGCAGAAACAAATGTTGTACTGTTCCTGGTCAAACAAAATAAACTCCTTGCCCATTCCATTTTCATTCAAAACTGTTTGAATGTGCCTGACGTGCCTAATCCACTGAGGAAGTATAATGGGCTAGACCTAAGAAACTTCAAAATTGTGAAAATAAGGGTCACTTAAGCATCTATCACCTTGACCTTTTGGTCAGCTAGGTAAGCTCAGGGTGCAGTCAAGCTAAACAAGGTTTTGTCACTACACTAGTTGGATGAAAGACTACCAAGTCATCCTCAGGATGCTGTAGAAGTGATGCTAACTATGCCATAGATGAGGAAATATTCAACATGGTGTTAAAAGACTGCTCGGGGAAGTGCCCAATCTTCCAAAAGATGAAGTCAAATCCTGACCCCTTGTCATTAGAAATCCCACAGCAATTTCACAAAACAAGAGCATTTGTTTAAATTCCATTTTGGGTCGTAGCACTCCACCTATATCAAGTTCTCCCTACAGTTTTAGTTAGAATAATCTAGGACAGGGGTCAGCAACCTTTCAGAAGTGCTGTGCCGAGTCTTCATTTATTCACTCTGATTTAAGGTTTCGCGTGCCAGTCACACATTTTAACGTTTTTAGAAGGTCTCTTTCTATAAAAGTCTATAATATAGAACTAAACTATTGTTGTATGTAAAGTAAATAAGGTTTTTAAAATGTTTAAGAAGCTTCATTTAAAATGAAATTAAAATGCAGAGCCCCCCAGACCGGTGGCGAGGACCCGGGCAGTGTGAGTGCCACTGAATATCAGCTCGCGTGCCGCCTTCGGCACCCATGCCATAGGTTGCCTACCCCTGATCTAGGAGATGTACAGTTTTCACTTTCCAGCCCCATCTGTTACTTACAAAGAGCGTGGAATCTACGAAAAATGCTCTGTGGCTTCCCTCATCTGAGAGAATCCTAGAGAAGTGCAAAATCATTGCTTATACGTCATTTAGTCTCAACATTCACACGTCTCTGGATGGCACAAAGCTATTCACAGAAACTGGCAGTAGTGTGTAGTCCAAGTATGGTGGTGAGATATTCTATGTCAGAGCCAAACACCCACAGCCTCTTGGCTTATGAAACACCACTGACCCAAGACACTGATGGGCCAACAAGAATAAGGCTCGATGGCCAGGAAGATACAAAGGGGCGGGGGGGGGGGGGGGGNGGGGGGGGGGGGGGGGGGGGGGGGGGGGGGGGGGGGGAGGTGACCAAGCCCTTCAGTGGGAGCTACAGTAAGTGGATGTCAAGGAAAGTTGAGGATGCTCTGCATCTGACCCTGATCTTGCAAGAACAGCAGAGGTTCAAGGGCCAAAGCGCAGGAGGAATTAAAGCCACGAGTGAAGTAGAACCCCACAACACAGGAAACAGCTACCTACATCAATATGTACTATATACATACTGCACATTATTTCGTTCAGGAGGGAAAAGTGTGCAGGAATTGTGGTCATTGAATAGTACGTACAACTCCGCTCAAAAACTGTACTGAGCAAGTTGTGAGGGTTTGGGTTGTTAGTTTTTCAGCATCAACTACTCAGTTCATTGAATACAGGACTCTAGAAGTATCTGGCCAAACCAAGATTGTTTGGTAATATTTCCTAACTCAAGATGCTATACCAGGTTTCCAAACAACATTATTTGGAGCAAAGCTAGATAAAGAAGCCACACCAGATGGCAGCCGTCACTACAGAGAGCAAGCCAGCCAGTGCAAGCACAGCCTCACATTACGAGAGACTACCCAGGCGCTACTAGATGTGTTATACAAGACTACGGGCAGGTCAGACTAACTCCCCAGCCACTACATAATCTTGCCATGACAGATTTAAGCAGGTTGAACACAAAGACACTGTGGCTTTAAATAAATTCTCAAGATTCAGTATTCATTGCCATACTTGATAAACTTAAACATCATAAGATGATCAGGGAGTTGGAGAACAAAGGTGCTGACAGGAGCATAAAAATTAACACAGTCCACCAGCTAAATCATTAAAAGAATAGGACGTTGTCTACTATCCTACCGGAGTGTTCAATACAACTAGCTCAATGAAGAGTGGAGCTTCTCCTACTCTCTAAAGAAAGCCAGTTCTGTGTAATGATGTACGCTTGCCGCAGCCGGAACAGAATAGCTGGAAGACATCAACAGAGCCTAACAGCGGTATATAGCACCATGGATGGAACTTTAATCCACCTGTTCAAAAACACTTACACCTCCTAAACATTGTGCTCCCCCTCCCATTCATAATCTCATAGACCACAGTGCAGATTTTTAATAATTACACTGCTAAACAGCAGCAGTATAAGGAGGAGTAATGCAGAGGGGTGGGAAAGACTAAGCAGGCACACTTTAAATTTAAAAAACAACTGGTTTCAAAGATGATGTGCTGAGGCACTGGAGACCCAGGTCCTCAGACTAATGGTCAGTTACCAAACGAAAGGGTAGAGGAGGAGGTTGTGTGCTGTAGAGCATTCTAACTTTTCTAACACATTTCAGTTCATGGTGTCTAGGCTAATAAAATGGCAAGTACTCCTGCTCTCCACATAACAGACCTGTGACAAGCAGTAGCGGCGCCAGCTTTTTCGCCGCCTTAGGCGGCGGAAGGTCCCGCCCCCAAAATGCCGCCCCCAACAGGGGCGGCGGAAGGTCCCGCCCCCAAAATTACACCAACGACCAGGGCGCCGGCGCCCCCAAATGTTTGTGCCCTAGGCGACCGCCTAGGTCGCCTAATGGGTTGCGCCGGCCCTGGTGACAAGGTCTCCAAAGACTGGCTTCAAGGTAACCATGCCATTTAAAAGTGACAAGACGACAGACAAGTATGAAGGCTAACCCTCATCCATTTCTGATCTCACCCACCCACCCACCCACACACACACACACACACCCCAGTCGTCCGCAACTGAATGTTTCTGTGATCAAGCCCCCCACTGGAAGGCCTCCAAGCAGGGAAGAAGTTCTACAAACACAATCTTTTGATGAAGTCTGGTAAATATCCACTATGACCATCTTATGGTGTTTCTCCTTGAGCTTTTAGCCCTTTCAAAGCTGCTCCCACCTCCACCAGCCTCTTTCTGCCCAGGAGGCTCATTGTTTGCTTGGAGTCCTGCTAGTCCTAGCAGCTATTTTCTCTGTATTGTTTCATGGAGAACATGGGAGATATCTGTATTTCTTATAAATAGTAATTGTATAGGGGTACAAACTATCATGTTGCCTGCTGCATGGGGGCTGAGTTAACTCCATCCTAAGTGGTTTTTACACATCTCCAGGAAGGCAGACAATGACTCACTCAATTGCTCGTGCTTAATGAACAATACAGTGAATCTGCCGCTGGTGAGATGCATAAACCAGACTGACTAGCTCCAGGGTTCCCAGGACAGACAAAGAAGTTTTGAACAAGACTGCCAGTGAACTCAGAGGGGGAGAGACTGACTGGGGGACAGACTGAGATAAAGGCATAGGCTGCAGGGATGCAGCCTGTCTCACCCAGCCCCAATGCTGGGGGGGGGGAAGAGCGTACCTGGCAAGGAAAGACTAAGGTTTAGGTAAGATAACATCCACAGAGGCCTTTTGTTGTTTTGACCCTTTCCCTCTGACAGGTACATTCCTATGGATAAATAAATACACCTCTACCCCGATATAACGCTGTCCTCGGGAGCCAAAAAAATCTTACCGCGTTATAGGTGAAACTGCGTTATATCGAACTTGCTTTGATCCACCGCAGTGCACAGCCCCGCCCCCCCGGAGCACTGCTTTACCGCGTTCTATCCGAATTCGTGTTATATCGGGTCGCGTTATATCGGGGTAGAGGTATACATTGATTTGAACAAGCTGTCCTGTCTGCATTCTCACACTGTCCACAGCTCTTGGAGGGAGGTCTATACCAGTGGCCAAAACCCAGCTGGACCTGCTTAAGACACACAGGTGGTAACCAGGGGTGCTGTGATCTGGGGACCCAATCTAGGAATGGGGCAAAATGCAGATTCTAACCTGAGAGAAATGGAGGCATGGGCCTATAACTTGGAAGGGGGTGCCCATGGAGAGGTCGAGTGAGGGGTCAATAGTACTGCTCACCCCAGAAACGTGACACACAAACTTCAGACTGATATAGAACGCTAGAAAGGACACCGATCGGTACGCTCTCCAGGCACTCTGGACATTACTGAAGAATGCAACAAAATGGATACCCACATACCTGGCTGAACATAGCAAGACAATGCAACGTAACATCTACCAACAAAAAACCAGGAAACTCCAAACCTTTAGCCCCTCTCCAGTATTACCCCACCCTTACAATTCACACAACCCACATCTCCAGATACCTGGAAAAAGGATGAACTTTGCAGCATCCCCTGAAGGTCCCCAGATTCAGACTGTTATTCAGGGGAAAGGGCATATTCCAAAGTTGTGGGGCTCTCAGAGTACATCTAGTCAGTAGCCCCTTATACATACCAACAGGACTTCAGCTCAAGTGCTTCTCCTGATCACTGTGGTAGTATGGCATGGCACAGGGAGAGCGGCAGTCTCAGGTAGGCAGCAAAGCCGTTGAAATCTTTATAGATCCAACCAACACCTTCAACTTCACCCAGAAAAGCACAAGCAGCCAGAGCAGATGATGGAGCTGGTTGCATATGCTCACAGTGAGATATTCCACTTATCGAGCGACTGAAGTGATGATGGATAACTGGGGAAAGCAACTTATCAAGCAGACCACCACATTCTGTGCCAGCTTCAGTTTGGGAATTATTTTAAGGCATAGCCTCACACAGAGCACACTAAATTATCTAATCTCATGGTGACAGAGACATGAGTGACAGTCACAAGGTACACATCTGAAAGGAAAGGTCACAACCTTCTGCTTGTATGTAAACGATAAAAAGCTGACTGGTTATTGCTGCTACTTCGTCTTCTAGTAGCTACTGGGAGTCAAACCTGATCAAGTAATGAGTGGCTGATACTATTCTTACCCTACGCTCCAGTTACTTTCCCCAGTCATCCATCATCACTTCAGTCTTGCATAGGTTAAGACTCTGTCAGCTAGTTCTCATCCATACCCAGATCTCGCTCGGATACAGAGTACAGTCACTGATTGCTAGTCTTCACTTCAGTCTACAAGACAGGGATTAACACCCTGGGGGCGGGGGGGGGGGATAATACCAGCCAAAACGGGTTTATCCCACGTGCATCTATACAGGCAACACAAACCTTTGTTTGTCCCCCTTCACTTAGCATAGCGAAGGGGCCACCCCAGTCTCTTCCTCATGCACCTCAACAGTAGGAAATTTTATGTGTGTGAATTTGATCTTGGGAACCCTAGGGTCAGAGCTTGCATGCTAGCAACCTTATTCATGTCAGGAAGTACATCACTGCCACAACTGTGTTTCTTTTCATATTCTTTTGAAGAACATGCTTTAAAAACACCTATGGCGTGGGAGGGAGAGGCCCATGAGCAGGCAGAGGAGAGTCAAAGTTACACACTACAAGAAAAAAGGGGACGTTTAAAATTGAATCTCAAACGTTTATGGATTATTATATCAAATACAGTTCAAAAATATTGCTGATTCAACATTAGAGAGTGAAGATTTCTTTTCTTTTTTTAAATATGGTATTTGTGGAACAAGTCTTATTCCAGGAAACTCAGCAATGCACCTAGAAATATTTTTGAACACTCTAGACATTGATAGGCTACAAACCAGATGACCAAGTTCAAGCTCTTTGAATGGATTATAAGAGAGAAGACCAAAAAAAAAATATATGAGACCAGGAGGCAAAGTATCTGACAGATAATATGCACTGAGACATGGGCATGTGAAAGACAAAACCACACAAGTAACTTTAGTGCTCTTGTTCTAATAAAGCACTTAATCTAATAGAACGCTAAAGGGAGAATCTGTCTCTTCCTTTCCTAGATCGTGTCTCTTCAGGATGTCTCAAACCTGCAGCTGAGTATTTCCTCCATCATTCCAACACATGCCACACTTCAAGGTGGCCAGAAAACTTCCAATGAAGGACAGAGAACGTCTAGAGCAGATCACCTGCCGCCTACTGCTCACAAAGTATTTTCGAGCTCCTGTGATCAGTTTCAGAATTACTTTTTACTAATCCAACCATTTCCGAATAATAAGTAGCAGAATTAAGATTTGGCTACAGACACCACCTGGTAATTTCCCTTAGGATGAACAACAAGAACCCACTCACTAGACTTGTTCTGCTTCTTCCTAGAAGGAAACAAAGAAGTGAAAACAACCTAGTAATTGTCAATGCCATTATTGTGCTGGCGGCAAAAATTGTGTCACATGGACCACGCATTACTCCACTTTCTAGTTGGCGCTGGGCCAGTCTTCTCCTTTGGCACAAGCTGCTTCATAATCTATAGCAAGCCCAGAACAGAGAGGTAGTTCTACACTCTTAGTTGTTTCAGAGCTGCCGTGTGCTGGGGTTACTAGCTACAGGTAAAAATTGCAGCTACAATGCTTAGTGTTCAAGGCCACAACTTATGAGCTACAGCTGAATTATATGACATGTAAAGCCCACAATTTGTTATGCAGTGAAAATTTCTAAATTATCCTTTCAGCTGAGCTACCACTACTTTTGTGGGCAGAGGGATGAGAGATATCCCTGAATCCTTCCCCAATATAGAGCAACAGAATTTGCTCTAGAAATAGACATGTTCTCTCTGAGCTCTGGAGACTTCATGCTCTCATTTTAGAGCTACTTTAGGCTTTTCCTTTACAAGATTTGCTCGGTTATTCATCCACACATGAAAGATGCTGGACGTGATAGCAAGCTTCAATTGCAGGACAAAGTCTACAGGCTCTCAATCCGGACAGTCTGTACGTGGAGAGGGGAAATGAAGGCACTGTTGTGACCACTCTGGATCTCCAACCTAACGGACCCCAGACTTAGTGGCGGGGCTGTTGGGGTTGGGTTTTTTTATTTTGTTTTTGTGGGGGTTTTCTTTCTTTTCTTTTCTTTTTAAACAGCTTTCTCCTTAGAACAGCAACGTTAATGTTAAACAGCTTTTCCTGTAGATTAACAACATGATTGATTACGATGGTCAATCATTTCATAACCATCATTGCAGGCTTTCAGGTTTAAGGAGCATTTATGGCTGAAGAGACCAATTTGGCTCACCCTGGTAAATTCTGTAGAGGTGCCTGTGACCCAAGGTACCTAGAGTAGCCCACACTGAAAATGCCAAGGGCAGGGCAGGCTGCAAAAAGGAGAGTCGATTCCCCCAAAACTGGTGGTTAATACAGTCGTTAGATTCACCAACCAGTCAAACTGTGCTCCTGATCCCCCACACTAGTTACCAAGAAGCTGGGGGGAAAAAAAATCACACTGCCCCCTTTATTGCATTCCAGTCTCTGGCTCTCAATCAGCAAATAGGTCCAGTGAAGTGAGAAGTTATTTAAAACTCTATTCACTGTACAAAATATTCTTCTGATCCCCAAAGGGCCAGTCACATTACCAGATCAATTTGGATCTTACCCAAAATATCACACGGCCAACCAATCCTTTAATATCTCAAACCAAAAGTTTATTATAAAAGAAAAGAAAAGAAAAGAAAAGAGAGGTGTCAAATGGTCAAAGCAATCAGATACATACATATGACTTCAAAGTCCATATATCAGTTTCTTAGTAGCACTGGTGAGTTTGCTGGCTTGTAAAGTCCCTCTGGAACACATCCAAAGCCTGGATGGGTCTATCAGTCCTTCGTTCAAAGCTTCAGTTTGTAGACAAGTTACTCCAGAGCTGAGCAGCACGACTGAAGACCAATGGAGAAGATGCAGCTGCCTTTTTAATATCCTTTGCCATGTAGCTTGTACATCCTCTGTCCCAAACACAGGCTCATAGCACATGAAGCATTTGGAGTCTCTTGTCCACATGTCCTGCTGACTCAGGCATAGCCCCTAGCGTCTCTCAATGGGTTCATTGTACAGCTGATTGCCCTTGATGGGCCATCAAACAGGCTAGAATAGTGCTGATGCCAATCTGTTTGGGGTTTTTCCCAAGAAACACAGAACAGGTTTGAGATGCAGATATATCACACATATTTATAACTCACGATACAAAGATGATACATACATATAAATAAGCTTATCATATTTAGAAAATAATAACTTTTCCACTGATACCTTACACAGCATATCTTGTAAGATTCATAATATTGGTATCAATAATATTATAAATAGTCCCCCATATTCCATGCAGCGTCACTTGTACGGTCTCTGAATATCTTTAAAAACAGGTTTCCTTTGCTCGTGGCAATTTCTGTTAGCCAGTTTTCAACTGCTTTGGTGTACGTTTATCCATGTGCATAACAAAACTTGTTCATCTAAACTTGCATCTTCAACTCTACTGCCTCTACGCACGCCAAGACAGTGTTGGCTATTTTATCTTGCCACTATACAAAACAGGTGACCAAAATTATGTCTCATGCAAATTGAAACTGACATCACACTGATAAAAAGTCCATCTCAGCACCATGGTAGATAGTGGACAGTAACAGTTAATTGTTCAAAGACACATACCAAGGGCTAGATTCACAAAAGATCTTAGGCACCTAACTGCCACTTTAGGCACCTAAATTCCAGAATCAGGCCCCATTGGCCAGCAAAGCCTGTAGGTGCCAAACTCATGCAGTGAAAAGCTCACTAGGTGCCTATGTTTTTGCCTCTGGGCATGCACACTGCAACCCCCATGGCCGGCATCTGGATACCAAAGTCAGGCTCAAACCAGGGGAAGACAGGCGTACCTCTGCCTAACTCACCTGCAAGGCCTGATCCTGTGTGTATGCTCAGAGCTCACCTACCAGATTGAGCCCCTGTAGACAAGCTTACCCAAAACGGCCAGGGTGGGGATGAGGGGGAGTAGCCCAGCGGTTAGGATACTCACCTGGGATGTGGGAAACCTCTGGTTCAAGTCCCCCTCCACCCAAGGGGGAGAAGAGATTTAAACAGGGATCTGCCCCCTCTCAGGGGAGTGCCCAAGCCACAGAGCTAGGGGATATTCTGGTATGAGGTTCCCTCAGGCTCTCCTGTTGAAGCTAGTCCATTGTGGCTAAGTAATGTTAAAAGTCATTGGAGCAGGGGGACTGGATCCTGGGTTTCCCACCTCCCAGGTGAGTGCACTAACCACCAACCTACAGAATCACTCATGCTCGTTCTCTCTGGCCCAATGATTCTTTCATTATTTGACACCGTTCCACTGTGTATAAATCCCTTCTTCCACTCAGGTGGAGGGGGGATTTGAACTGGGGGTCTCCCACATCCCATGTGAGTACCCTAACTACTGGGTTAAAAGTTATGAGGAAAGTCCTTCCCCTCCCTGCCAAGGCTTCTTGCAAAAACAGCATAGGCACCTAACCCCAGGAGAGGGTTTGCAGCTGAGAATTCCAAGCTGAGTAGGTACTTCCCTGCAGCCTGGACTTAAGTACCTATCTCTGAGAGGAGAGGAGGGGGGGGGGAAGAGAAGAGAAAAGAGAGGCTTAACACGCAACCCTCACCTTGGCATCTCCCACTGGCTAGCTTAGGTGGGAAGCCACCAAGCATGCTGGCTTTTGTGAATCCCATTCTGAGGCACCTACCTCTCGCCATTCACGGTATAGGGAGCCTGAGTGCCGAACGCAGGCTTTCTGAATCCTAGTGATTTTCTAGGCACCTAAGTTTCTGTGACTCCAGCCCCAAGTTGCTTCTATACAACTGTATAGACGACCAAATGCACAGCATGCTTCTGAGTGCACTTTGATTTACTACCTTCGTCTATTACAGTTTTGCTAGGGATAGCAGTTCCACGACAGGTCAATTTGGTGACTTCAATATTGGATCATTGATCTTCATGCTTAATTCAACACATCACCTGTTTGGCTCTGGTTGGTATACAGAACCTAAACCGCTGAAGTGTCAATTGTGACTCCAATGCGTACTGGGGCAACTGCAAAACAAGATCTCATTGTCTGCAGGTCCAGCTCTGAATATGCTACAAGTGCACAATCACATAGAAATGCTCGATAAGAAAAGGTTACTCACCCTGTGCAGTAACTGTGGTTCTTCGAGATGTCCCCCCTCTAGGGGTGCACCACTTCAGGTATGCATGCACCTCTCGAGCCCTTGGTTGAGGATTTTTCTGTTAGCAGTATCCACTTGGCCTGCACATGTGTTCCATACAACCTCATTCTGCATACCAAAGCTATATAGGGCTGCGTGGGTGAACTGCCCCCAGTTCCTTCTCTATCCAAATGTCCAACAAAGAACAGTCTGAAGCAGAAGGAAAGGAGAGCAGGTAGTGGAGCACCCATAGGGGGACACATCTCAAAAGAATCACAGTTACTGTACAAGGTGAGTAACCTTTTCTTTTTCTTCTTCAAGTAGTGCCCCTATGGATGCTCCACTTCAGGTAACTCCCAAGCAGTATCTCCCCAGGGAGGAGGGAGCTTTGGAATCAAGTCCAAGACTGAAGACAATACAGCAGAACCAAATGCCGCATCAGCTCTGATGGCGTGAACCAAGACACAATGGTTAGAAAAGGCATGCACGGAGGCCCATGTAGCAACTCTGCAGATCTCAAATACTAGAATGTTTTTGAGTAAAGCTGTGGACGTTGCCTATGATTTGGTAGAGAGAGTGCTATAATCCTTTGGGGCGGTAAGGCACCAGCTGCATTGTAGCACGCAATAATATATCCAGGGATCCACCTCGAAAGTCTCTGGGAAGAAATCGTGAATCCTTTCGATCTTTCTGCGATGGAGAAACACAGTCTAGGTGATTTCCTAAATTGCTTGGTCCTAATCTAGATAGAAGGCCAATATCATCTCATATATGAAAGGAGGACTCATTGAGATTTATGTGATTTAGGGGAAAAAAGATAAAAATCCGACAGCACCTTAGGTAAGAATTTTGGGTGCAGTCATAAGGAGACCTTGTCTTTGAAAAATACCATAAATGGGGGATCTGCCATCAAGGCCCTGATCTTCCCATCCCCAGGGGCTGACTCGATAGCTACTAGCAAGGCCGTGTTCATTAGATAAATGAAGCAAGGAGCAGGTTGCCATAGGTTCAAACAGTGGTCCCATGAAGTACCTAAGTACCAGGTTGAGATCCCAAGTCAGAGTAGGATTCTTAACCTGGGGGTAAAGATTCCCCATGCCCTTAATAAATCTAGAGGACACTGGATGAGCAAAATATAGAAAACCACTCTATTGGGGAATGAAATGTGATACCACAGCCAGATGAACCATGATAGCTAACTGATCATCCTGATTTCTTCCAGTCCAGCAGGTAATCCAAGATGGCTGAGAGGGGAGAAGATTCAGGCACAATGCAGCAATAGTGATACCAGTGGCTGAACCTTTTCCATTTCTGAAGATAATCAGAGTTGACTCCTTTCTACTGTTCAGTAATACCTGTAGTACTCCTGTCAAGCAGGTGGATTCTAATCCTGTGAACCATCTAGGAGCCATGTTTGGAGGTGACAGACACTTAGGTTGGGGTGAAGCACACGACCTGCATCCTCAGAGAGATGGTCGGAAGCTTAAGCACAAGTGAGACACAGAGGTGAAGCCGGCAAAGATACCAAGCTTGACTTGGCCGGGTCAATACCATAAGGATAACCCTGGTCTTGTCCAGTGTGATCTTGTTCCTCCCCCCCTTAGAATTAGTGGTGCTGGAGGGAATGCGCAGAACAGGCCCCTTGTCCAGGGAAGGAGAAAGGCGTCTTCCAAAGAGTTACAACCTATGCCTCCTTTTGAGTAAAATAAAGGGCACTTCTTGTTGCTGAAAGTGGCAAATAGGTCCACCTCTGGAAATCCGCACCTTTGGAATATCCCATCCCAAACTCAGAGTTCCAGTCCCATTCATAATTCTGGGAGAAGTGCCTGCTGAGCATATCCGCTGTGACATTCTGGACTCCAGGAAGGTAAATGGTGGAGATCTGAATCTGGTGGCCTATACACCCATTCCACAACCTCACAGCTTTGGCGCACAGGGAGGGGGATCTTGCTCCTCCGTTTGTTGATACAGAATATGTAAGCCAGATCATCCGTCATGATTCAGATTGATTTGCCCCCGAAAAGGGGTAGAAATGGAACGCAGGCGTTCCTGACCACGCTGAGTTCCAATAGGTTGATATGGAGACTGGCCTTCCTGAGATGACCATCTGCCCTGAGCTGTGAGGGTGCTGAGGTGTGCTCCCCACCCTGACAGCGATACATCTGTTGTCACAGTTACTGTTGGAGTTGGGCGGATGGAAGGGACACCCGCACAGACACAGATCATTTTTCCATCAGTCTAGGGAGTTTTTCACCTGGAGGGGAACTATGACGTGTGTCTCCAAACCATCTCTGGTTGAGGAATAGATCCGTCCGAACCAGCCCTGAAAGCAGTGGAGACAGTCTTGCATGCTCGATCACTAAGGTACAAGCTGCCATATGACCCAGGAGCTGCAAACAGTTCCTTACTGTAGTACAGGGGCTTCCTTGAATTGTCCCTAACAGGTTTGCCAAAGTTACAAATCCGTCTGTGGGAAGGAAGGCCCTGCCTGCCAACAAATCCAAATATACCCCTCTGAATTATATTCTCTGTACAGGGACTAACATGGATTTTTTTTTTACATTTAGCTGAAGACCTAAATTCCTGGAAGAGGGAAAGAGCTGTCTGGGTAGAAATTAGTTCTGCTTCGTAAGATTGGCCCCTGAGTAGCCTGTCGTTGAGATATGGAAAGACTAAAATTGCTTCTCGGCAAAGGTAACCCACTACCACCAGGGCTATCCCTAGGGGAGTGCGGGGCCCGGGACAGCCCCCACTCCGCCCCAGACCCCGACCCCGCTCCACCCCTTCCCCCAAGCCCCTGCCCCGCCTCTTTCTGGCTTCCGCCCCCTCCCCCAAGCGCCAGGAGCCGGCGGGGCAGGGTGGGGGCAAGTCACTTGCTGCTGCCAGTGCCAGGCCCCCTGCTAACCCCCCGTGCCGCCCTAGACCCCGCATCCTGAAGCGCAGGGTCCGGGGCATTTGCCCTGGTCTGTCCTATGGACGGGACGGCACTGGCTATTACCATGAGAACCTTTGAGAACACCCCTGGGACCGAAGAGAGGCGGAAGGGAAATGCTCTGTATTGAAAATGATCCTGGCCCACAGCAAAATGTAGGTATTTCCTGTGTGCGGGATGTATTGTTACTCTCCGTCCTCCTTTGGCACAATACTTTGAGTAAAACCTTTTCCCCCTGTGAGGGAATGGGACTGGTTCTACCACTCCTAAACACAGGAGAGAGCATACTTCTTGGCTCAGTATAGTTTTGTGAAAGGGGTTCCCGATGAAGGAGGGGGATGGGAGGGAGGGACATAAAGTGCACNACCAGGGCTATCCCTAGGGGAGTGCGGGGCCCGGGACAGCCCCCACTCCGCCCCAGACCCCACTCCACCCCTTCCCCCAAGCCCCTGCCCCGCCTCTTTCTGGCTTCCGCACCCTCCCCCAAGTGCCAGGAGCCGGCGGGGCAGGGTGGGGGCAAGCCAGGCCCCCTGCTAACCCCCCATGCCGCCCTAGACCCCGCATCCTGAAGCGCAGGGTCCGGGGCATTTGCCCTGGTCTGTCCTATGGACGGGACAGCACTGGCTATTACCATGAGAACCTTCGAGAACACCCCTGGGACCGAAGAGAGGCGGAAGGGAAGTACTCTGTATTGAAAATGATCCTGGCCCACAGCAAAATGTAGCTATTTCCTGTGTGCGGGATGTATTGTTACTCTCCGTCCTCCTTTGGCACAATACTTTGAGTAAAACCTTTTCCCCCTGTGAGGGAATGGGACTGGTTCTACCACTCCTAAACACAGGAGAGCGCATACTTCTTGGCTCAGTATAGTTTTGTGAAAGGGGTTCCTGATGAAGGATGGGGAGGGGGATGGGAGGGAGGGACATAAAGTGCATGGCGTAACCCAATGTTATAACCTCTATGACCCACTTAGAATCATAGAATATCAAGGTTGGAAGGGACCTCAGGAGGTCATCTAGTCCAACCCCCTGCTCAAAGCAGGACCAATCCCCAGACAGATTTTTGCCCCAGATCCGTAACGGCCCCCTCAAGGATTGAACTCGCAACCACTTGTCTGTTGTAATATACCGCCAGGCCTGCTGGAAATGGGAAAGGCAGTCTCTAAAAGTGGGACCGTCGGTAAAGGTTGCAGCTTGCAAACTAGATGTGAGGGGGCAATTGAATCCTTGACCATCCATCAAAATTATTGTTTCGATGATTACTAAGTACTTGCTGAAAGAGGGTGAGAAGCTCTTTTCCTCTGGAATTGTTGTCTCTTTCTAGCGGATTCAGTTATTCTGTAAAACCCAGATAACTGAGCCAGGTGCAACCTCTGGGCAGTTTGAGACCTACTAAATCTCTTCTTGCTCACAGGAGTGTATATACTCAGAGAACTCAACATGGCCCTGGAATCCTTCAGTGCGTGCAGGGACTCATCCGCGGTCCCTGAGAAGGGCTTCTGACCATCGAATGGGAGGTACTCAACAGTATTCTGACCCTCTCCCAGGAACCCTGACAGCTGGAGCCATGACACCTTGCGCATGGCAACTGCTGTGAAAATGGATCTAGTGGCAGTGTCTGTGACATATATAAGGATGTTTGTGTGACTCACTGTACCTCAAAATAGCACCTGTAACCCCTATATTCATAATTCATATGATTGTGATATTTCATACAAAGCATGCCATGTAAGATGTCATATGAAAGGTCATGATCTGCTGAAACCCACTGTTCTGTCCAAATATGTATATCATTAGTGCATATGAAGTTATGAGATTTTGCTGTATGGTTGCTACTGAAAAATGTAGTAAGTTTGAGAGTCTTTACTGCTAGGTGATGAACAATTCCCAGGAGGGTGTTAAACGACAATTAATTAACAGGGGAGTTGTAATTGAAGAGTTTACAATTCAATGACAATTGCACAAGCACCACACAATGGGGACTGCTCAACTCGATGACTCAGTTGCAAAAAATCACATCACGGGAATTGCTCAACCCTGTGACTCAGCAAAGCCCACAAGGACATGTCTGGGCAAGTGTCTTGTAGGCACACGAACTAAGGACATAGTGGCATAATGCTTTTGCCTTTCTCCTCCCCCCACCTACACTGGAAGCATCAAGCACGTGGGAAAGACAAAGACTTCAACTGAGGAGACTGGTCCCAGGCTCAAGAGAGAGAAGCCTGTGTAAAAATTGTAACATCCAGTGGTGTGAGAAAATTGCTTGATCTAAATACTGCCGAGTGTAATAGATTTAAATTGTGCGCTTTTTGGGTGGGGGGTGGGGGTGGGGGGGAAACTATCTCTGACCTTTTATGCCTACTACTTATAATCACTTAAAATCTATCTATCATTCTGTAGTTAATAACCCTGTTTTATATTTTATCTAAAACAGTGTATTTTGCTTGAAGTGGTTAGGAAATTTTAAGTTACAAAGGCCAGTGCATGTCTTCTCCACATTGAAGAAGGGGCAGAGTGGGTAATGAACTTACACTAGCGATCTCGGCTTCGAGCGAGACGAGGAGTAGGACCTCTGCGACCAACAGGCAGCCTACAGATTTCATCTAGGCCACTGATATGGATAGGGCATTGGTGGCCAGTATGCCTCAGGCCAGGGGCCCCCGTCCCAATCGCAAGATGAGCACCAATCCTGGTTCCCATTACATTTCACGAACAGTCCTCGCTCAAGCAATAGAGAGCAGGGGGAGTAAGATCCCAAATCAGATGCCAAGGAGCCCCACTGCTATCCCCCGAAACCTGGGACAAGCCCTGAGGCTGCGAGCAGTCGGTCCGACTTGCCCATAGCCCAGAATGATGAGGGGGCTGGCGCTGATGGTGGAAATGGTACTGCCGTCGTTTCCGGTGCCGAGAGCAGTGTCAACCCTGAAGTCAGCATCGATACTGAAGTAACGTTGCTGAGGTGAAGAGTGGTGACTGCTGCCATGGTAGCATTGGCAGCACCAGCCACAGGAGTACTGAAGAAGTTCCTTGTGCCAAGGAGGTCCCTTGTGCCAAGACCAGTACCGGCCCATTTCCCGTGACCATGGAAGGGAAACATCAGGCTGCGGGGTCAACAGACCCACAGGGTTGAGCAGCCTGCCCAGCCAATGGGATTATAAAGGATGCAGCCCTGGCAAAGTCCTGGACCAAAGGAGAGGTTGGGACAGAGGAAGTCCACTGATGCCTGATACACCGCCAGCACAGAAACAGCTGGCGTCAGCATCACCCTCGATGGACATCCTGGGGCCAGAACTGGAGTCAACAGTATGGGGTCTCTGAGCTCCCTGCATGGTGCTGGGAGCAGGTCTTGTCAATCACTGCCATCCCGAGCACCAGCGTTCACCACATGCCGATCCACACTCCTTCTCGAGGAAGGAGATGAGTCTCCACGGGAGCTGGAGTGACCTCAGTCAGTATTATACGACGTTTTCCTCGACAGGGAACGACTCCATCTCTTTAGAGAGGTGCCAGCTCCAGGATACGAAGCGACAGCACACTCAGAACCCAAGGGCGACCTCTGACCTGATGAGGGCCTCGGTACCAAAAGCAGCCGCGTGGCCTGTTCGAGCTGGTGCTACTTCAGACAAAGATCCCTCACCACTTGCAGATCGTTCATGAAACAGACTCAAGTCGAACACCATTTCTTGACATGGGCTTTGCCTAGGCACAGCAAGCACCGCGTGCGGGGATTATTGTTAAGATCTCCCCCACACATGACAGACAATGTTTAAACCCTGGTGAGGACATCACCAGGTAACACTTAAACTACAACTAAGTCTAACACCGTACTAGAGCTACTAATGAACTACGTGCAACTAGAAAAAAGTCACTGAATAGAGGATTGTGAGGTTGAAAACAACACAGAGCTTGGTCTCCAGCCACAGGCGGTAAGAAAGAACTGGGAGGGTTGGAGCGGGGGGTCAGCGCAATGCCGCTTCAGACAGCCACGGGAGGGGCTACAGCCATGAGGTGTGAGCGCCACCCCTCTAAGGGTACTGCTAGGCAAATTCTCCAGCCCCAGTGTGCTGGGCGTGCACACACTTAAGTGGAATACACAGCTGCATCTACTCAAAGAAGAACCTGCAGAGCCTGGCATGCCCAGCCAAGCCAAATAAGCTTCCCAGAAAAAAAGGGTGAAAAAGGGAGAGGAAAAAATCCAAACCTCTCACTGCTATCTAATAAATCCTATACTGTACTGACAACACCACACACCAACGAGAAACAAACACAGAACAACTGCAAAACACGCTGGGGCATGCAGAAGGCAGACTCGCTAGAGCTCCACCTCAGACAAAGGTGTTAGCGAAGGAACTGAGGGTGGTTCGCCCGCACAGCCCTATATATCCTCAGTGTGTGGCATGGGGCTGTATGAAGCGCATGCGTAGACATTGCTAATGGAAGATCTCCAATTAAAGGAAATGGAGCACTCTTACGGACACTACTTGAAGAACAACATATCCTTCTGACACCTTTGCTGTTGTACACAGACTATGAGTGGAATCTTACATATCTTCCCAGTAGGTTGTCATGAGTTGTCTCATCTCACATTGCTGTTAAGAAGCATCCAATCAGCAATGGGGCAGTACCACAACCCTGTTTAACACCATTTGTTATGCCAAAAGGATAATACATCTTTTCATCCACACGGACTCATTTGACCATCCCAACATGGAGATGTCAGATTATGTTGCCCATCATAGCCAAGCATCCAAATTTTCCCAGGGGCCTCCCGTAGACCAGCTCTGCCAGCTGTAAGCCTCGGATAAATCAACATGGATACCAGATTACAAAATACCAACAACTATGAAACGGTCAGACAAAACTTTTACAGTACTTGTGCCAACGGTTACAGTACTACTTTAGTTCAAATTGCATAGACTTTCTATTATAACTTCACTCCCCATTTTCACATGCTAACAGCTTTCTCAAACAATGTTGTGCTGGAATTTGCCATTCTTAGAGTCTGCTCAGAGAAGATCTGAATGAAAGTTTGAAAGGATTTAAGTTATGAAAGAGATAATGCTCCCACCCAATGCTTTAATGGAAACCTAATCTTTTTTTTTTTGCAAAGGTATCTCAAAACAGCTAACCTCTGAAATGTCAAACTTGGCACATCAGTTCTCCAACTGCTTATACTTTGCTAGGTTTGAAAGAAAATTTGTCTTAAGTTATGGACATTTACAAATTCAGGACCATGGTCCATAATATAAAACTATCAGTCTGTATTGCAGTGTGCATCTTGTTGCAGTTGGTCAATTAATTTTAAAAACTAAGAAGTTCTTAGAGTAGTTTAATGTAATTTATTTGGCTTTTAAAGCTTTGGCCAAGTAACAACCAGCCTGTTAGCTTTGCAAGCAGAGTAGCTCCAGAGCAAGGATTTGAAAAGTTCTGCAAGACAAAGCTTCAGATTCAATTTCCTTCTTTCAACTAGTATTTAATTTAAAAAAACGGAAATTAAATGCAAAAAAGTTAGTGCATTGCTATGGTCACAGTTAAAAAAAAAATACTGCACCAGAAATGTCAACGCAGCCGCTATACTCCAGCACAGTATTTTCCACTCCTATTTAAAATGGTTCAATGTGTAGTGTGATACTTTGTTTTTATATGTTGTTAAACATATGCTATAAAGGTTAGAAGGTACCCACTACAATAACATTGTTGTGGAAGCCTTGGCTTATGTATTTCCCAACTGTCCAATTTAATGAAGTCTGGAGTACTGCATTACTTTTTTTACTTTTTTAATATGGAACAAACACACACACACACGTATGCATGCAAGTGATACCACAGAAAGAGATGACAGCCAGGTTTTCCAGTAGAAAAAAATTTAGAGTTAACTAAAGAATGGAGGAGTTTAAAGACAAAGAAAGTGTTAGAAACCAGGAAATGCAGAATTATTGTATTTCACAATGAAGGTAATCCAAGCTACCATAACTCTGCCCTCACCCACACACTCCTCCACCCCCACTAGCAATGCCCTGACAAACTCAGGCCATATCTACACTAGCACTTATGCTAGCAAAACTTTTGCCGCTCAGGGGCATGAAAAAAACATCCCCCAAAGTGACATAAGATTTGCGTGCACAGCGCTATGTCAGCAGGAGACATTCTCCTGCTAACATAGCTACTGCCGCTTGTTGAGCTGGTTTTATTATGTTGACGGAAAAACTCTCCCCCATCAGCATAACGCGGCTACACGAGCGATCTTACAGCAGCACAGCTGTATCGGCACAGGTGTGCCGCTGTTAGCCTGTAAGTGCAGACATGGCCTTAGTGGGGGATGGACCTCCACCTTATCTATAACCATTATGTTTTAGCAGGTCTCCAGACAAAAAAAAGGTTACCTACCTTTCGTAATTGTTTTTCGAGATGTGTTGCTCATGTCCATTCCAATTAGGTGTGTGCACGCACCACATGCAAGGCAGACGGAAGGTTTTTCCCCAGCAGTACCCATTGGGTTGGTACAGGCGCCCCCTGGAGTCGCGTCTCCATGGCGCTGAATATAGGGTCATGTCGACTCACCACCACTTCAGTTCCTTCTTGCCAGTCTGCTCCGACAGAGGGGTAGGTGGGTGGGTATTGGAATGGACATGAGCAACACATCTCGAAGAACAACAGTTACGAAAGGTAGGTAACCATTTTTTCTTCTTTGAGGGATTGCTCAAGTCGATTCCAATTAGGTGATTCCCAAGCCTAAATTTTGGAGGTGTGGTAGGAGCTCGAAGGTTTGCTGACTGTATAGGGTGACCAGACAGCAAATGTGAAAAATCGGGACAGGGGGTGGGGGGTAATAGGAGCCTATATAAGAAAAAGACCCAAAAATTGGGACCGTCCCTATAAAATAGGGACATCTGGTCACCCTATAACTGTAGCACTGCTCTGCCAAAGGCTGATCATCTCTAGCCTGCTGGGTAATGGCGTCATGTGAGGTAAAAGTGTGGACTGAGGACCACGTCCCAGCTCTGCAGATTTCCTGGGTTGGAACCTGGGCCAGGAACGCCGCTGACAAAACCTGTGCCCTCATGGAGTGCGCTGTAAGTGGAGGGGCAGGTATCTTCGCCAGGTCATAGCATGCCCGGATACAGGATATGATCCATGACGAAATTCTTTGGGAGGAGACTGGAAGTCCTTTCATTCTGTCTGCTACTGTGACAAACAGCTGAATGTAGTTCCGGAACGGTTTCGTCCATTCGATATAGAAGGCTAACGCCCGGCGAATGTCCAATGAGTGAAGGTTTTGCTCCCTGCTGCTTGTGTGTGGCTAGAAAAATACCCTGGTTAATATGAAACTGGGAGACAACTTTAGGAAGAAAGGCCGGATGCTATCTAAACTGAACCTTGTCCTTATAGAACACAGGGTAAGGAGACGCAGATGTTAGAGCCCTGAGCTCAGACACCCTCCTGGCCAACGTTATTGCTACCAGGAATGCCACCTTATATGAGAGGTACAGTAGAGAACATGTTGCAAGCGGTTCAAAAGGTGGCCCCACTAGGGATGTAAATATTGTTTTAAAAAGTTAATCAGTTAAATTACTAAAATTATATCATTTAACCGGTTAACCACTGGGGCCAGGGCTAGGGCTACTCCCGCCCGCCGGCCAGTGCAGCCGGTGCCAGGGCTGCTCCAGCCGGTTGGGCCTAGGGTCGCTCTGACTGGCCCGGGGCTGGGGTTAAGAGTTAGGGCAGTTAATCAGTAAAACTAATACTTACTGGCTAGCCGGTTAACCATTTACTATTTTACATTTTACAGGCCCCATTAGTTTGGAAAGAACCAGGTTAAGGTCCCAGGCCAGGACCAGCTGTCGTACATGAAGGTATTGTCTGTCAAGACCTTTTAGAGAACGACTCACCATCGGATTGGCAAAGACTGACCGGCCCCCAGCACCTGGATGGAAAGCATAAATGGCAGCCAAGTGGACCTTTACTGACAACATGGAAAGCCCTTGCTGTTTAAGATGGAGAAGGTAGTCCAATATCATGGGTATTGACGACAGAGTTGAAGATGGGAGATATTGTGAAGACCAAAGTGTGAATCTTTTCCATTTGGCCAGGTAGGTGGCCCTAGTGGAGGGCTTCCTATTGCCAAGAAGGACTTCTCTGACTGGACCCAAACAAGCCAGCTCCAGTGGGTTTAGCCATGGAGCTTCCACGCCGTGAGGTGGAACGATTCGAGGTTCGTGTGCTGGAGGTGGCCATGATCCTAAGTTATCGGGTCTGGGAACAGCGGTAAGGTCATCGGGTTTTCCACAAACATCTCCAGGAGAGAGGTGTACCAGTACTGATGGGGCCAGGCTGGGGCTATCAATATCACCGAGGCTTCATCCCTCCTAATTTTAAGTAGCACCTTGTGAACAAGTGGTAGGGGTGGAAACGTGTAAAGGAGGTGTGTAGAACTGATAAATGAAATTGTTTTTAATGGTTCACTTTATTCCTGTAACTTCATAAGTAAAGTTTTATGAATGAAACAACATTCATTCATAAAACCGGTTACCCCAAAACCTGGCTAATTGACAATTAAGATGCTTGTTAAGAGCCACAGCGTTCAGCCAGTTGCCCTTGTAAGTTTCACTGTCAATCCAATTCCTGCTTAAATCACTGAGACTTGCACTGTTTCAGTATTGTAACTTCTGTTCAGTTTGTTATTCACTACACTTGTCTACTTCTGTTCACGGTTTGCCATATTGTAATTCAAACTTCATTTTACAACGCTTACTCCATTTTGTAAAAGCTTGCTGCAACCTTCATTTTTGCAAAACCCTGCTGTAATCTTATTAGTTTAGTTCAGATGTGTGAATGAGGTATGTATGGATGATGGAATCAACCTCCAGCACCAGCCTGTCCTGATGAAATAGAGTTCAAACACCAAGGGCTGAAGATGCAGACAACAGCCCTAACAAAGTAAGGAGAGTCCACCCTAAAAAGAAAAGAACAATGGTACAATAGAAGGAAGATCAAAGCCAGGTCCGAGGCTCAAAGTCATGTCTGCAATTGATGGGTGATCAATCACACCGAACCCAGAGGCAGCATGACACAGCAAGACCTATAGACTCTGGATTCAAACTAAAGCCTACAAAAAGGATGGGTGAGATGGAAGACTTTGGAGGGTAACGTTCTGCTGCCAACATGGGAGGACAGACCCAGCCCTTCCTTGTGCCCGGCTTTCCTGGCCAGTTAGCCGCCACAAGCTACGATCCCAAGCCGCGAACTCAAGCCACAAACTCAAGCTACATTCAGGACTGGTAACTATCAAGCAGCTGCAGAACATTTGGGGTGTGTGTATGTGTATGTATGTATAAGTATTAGGTATTAGCTAGTGGTTATAAATCAAATTGTGTTATCATAATAAATGTGGCATCTTTGCCTTACCCCCTGAAATGATCCTGTGTAGTTTTGTCTGGATAACAGGTGTCCCTTCCAGGGGAGGAGGAATGCGTCCACGATGGAGCCCGGGCTGTAATTCAGGAAGGAGCAGAACTGCAGGCACTTCCTATTGCGCCGAATAAGTCTATCTGGGGAAATCCCCACTGTTGGAAGATGATATTCGCGACATCCAGGTGTAGGGACCATTTGTGGCTGTGAAAGGACCTGCTGAGATAGTCCGCCAATTCGTTCTGGACTCCAGGCAGGTACAAAGCATCCAGGTGTATTGAGTGCATTATGCAAAAGTCCCACAGTTTGAGGGCTTCCTGGCACAGGGGAGAGGCACGTGCACCCCCGTCTGTTTATATAAAACATTGCTGTTGTATTGTCCATCATGACTGATGCACATTTTCCTTCCAAATGTACTTGGAATGTCTGGCATGCTCTCTGACGTTGATGTGAAGTGAGAGCTCCGCCTGGGACCAGAGGCCCTGAGTCATTCCAGGTGCGCACCCCACCCCACGGCTGACGCATCCGTCACCAATGAGAGGGATGGCTGTGGTCTGGCGAAAGGAACACCTGCACACACCACCTATGGGTTGAGCCACCATAGGAGGGACTCGAGGACCGGGCGGGGCAGAGTGACGATTTTGTCTAGACGGTCCCAAATAGGCCGATATACCAAAGCCAGCTGCCTGAAGAGGTCGGCGTCTCAATCTGGCGCGCTGTACTACATAGGTACAAGCGGCCAGGTGGCCAAGAAGCTTTAGGCAATTCCTTGCTGTGGTGGTAGGGAACTGCCTGAGACTTCGTAGGATGTTGCACAGGGACCGGAAACGCTACTCCGGGAGGTACGCCCTCGCCTGTGTAGAGTCCAATACTGTCCCTATGAACTCTATCCGCTGAACGGGGGATAGGGTTGACTTCTGTACATTCAGTAGAAGGCCCAAGTTGTCTAAAGTAGCCCTTATGATGCTCACTTGCGCCTCCACTTGTGCCCTGGAGCAGCCCTTGATTAGCCAGTCGTCGAGGTACGGAAACACCTGCACCTGAGGCTTGTGTAAGAACGCAGTCACGACTGCCATACACTTGGTAAACACTCAAGGAGCCGTTGACAGGCGGAACGGAAGGACTGTGAACTGATAATGATTGTGGTTTACCACTAACCTGAAATACCTTCTGTGGGACGGCCTTATTGAAATATGAAAGTAAACGTCCTTCAAGTCGAGGGCGGCATACCAGTCCCCCGGATCCAAGGAAGGGATAATGGAGGCCAAAGAGATCATGCGGAACTTCAGTTTCTTCATTAACTTGTGAGGTCTTGCAGGTCTAGGATAGGCCTGAGGCCTCCTTTGGCTTTCAGTATTAGGAAATACCAAGAATAGAACCCCTTGCCCTTCATCTCCTGAGGAACCTCTTCCACTGCCCCCAGCAATAGGAGCGAATGCACCTCCTGCGCGAGGAGTTGCTCATGAGAAGGGTCCCTAAAGAGGGACAGGGAAGAGGGGTGGAAGGGAGGGAGGGAAGAGGGGTGGAGGGAGTATCCCCTTTCTACCGTGCAGAGTACCCATCGATCCAACGTAATTCGGGCCCACGCAGGGTAGAAACGGGACAGTCGGCATGAGAAGGTAAGGGGGAATGGATCCAGAGTCTGGACTGGTGTGTCTGCCCCGGAGGCGCACCTTCAAAAATTCTGCTTCTGGCCTGCGGACTATTTCGCCTGTCCAGAGCCCTGGGCTGACGAAGGGTGAGACCTCTTCTTCTTGTTCCTATTTTGCCTCCGAGAAAAGTCCTGCATCTTTTGAGGGTGGTAAAAACGAGGCGGAGGTTGTAGCTTAAAATGCCTACGTTGCATGGCCGGAGTGTGCAAACCAAGGGACTTGAGGGTGGCCCTTGAGTCCTTGAGGCTATGAAGCTGTGAGTCCGTCTTTTCTGAAAAGAGGATCGAGCCCTCAAAGAGGTGGTCCTGGATAGGGATGTAAAACATTAACCGATAAGCATCAGTCTTATCGGTAAGGTATTTCGGTTAACATTTAAACTCCGCTGCTGGACCCGCACCTGGGGCTCTGAGCAGGGCCGGCAGCGAGCGGAGTCCCTGGGGCCGGCAGCCGGGATCCCGGGCCGGCAGCGGAGCCTAACGGCTAAACGTGGATGGCCGAATCAGCCACAGAGGGCTTCCTGCAGCAAAGCCCAGGCAATGAGCTTACCCTCCTCTACCAATGAGAGGTTTGCCCTGGAGTCCTGTGGCAACAGCTCCGTAAATTTTGCTACCGCTCCACAGGAGTTGTAGCTGTACCTACTGAAGACAGCCTGGTGATTAAAAATTCAGAGCTGGAGCCCCTGGTGGAATAAATGTTCCTCCCGAAGAGGTCCAGCTTTTTAGCCTCCCGGTTTTTCAGGGAGGATCCCTAGTAACCTGGGCGCCCCTGCTCATTAGCCAACGCCACCAATGAGGAGTCCGGTGGGGGATGAGTGTATAGGTGCTCGGCCCCCTTAGAGGGAACTAAGTATTTTCGTTCATTCCTCTTCGCTGTTGGTGGTAAGGAGGCGGGGGGTCTGCCACAAGGTCTTGGTGGTGTCCTGTATTGTTTTAATGAGTGGCAAGGCAATACGGGAGGGAACAGAGGGGGCGAGAATGTCCACCATGGGGTCTGATGTTTCAATGACTTGCTCGGCCCGGATCCCCAGGTTCTGCACCACCCTCATGATCAGCTGCTGGAGCACCCTGCTATCCTGCAAGGCAGGGACCGTCGACATTCCCGCCACCATCTCATCAGGCGAGGACAAGGCCCTAGCTGTTCCCTGCCCTCGGCACTGAGGGGATCTCGCAGCACCCAGTCTTCCGGTGCAGTCGGTGCTGGCACAGCAAACGTTTGGTCCTGTCCCACGTGAGGTACTGAAGGCACATATAATACTGAGGCCACCATATGATACTGAGGACAACAACGCCAACCTGGAGTAGGACCTCTGACTCTGGTCCTGACCCTGGTGGAACGCCCAGGGGGTCCAGAACAGCCACTGGGCAGGAGCCTGCCATGGACCAGGCCAGGGCCCCGGAAGAAGCTGCTGCTGTCCACGTCTGTCAGTCCTGGATCGCCTGCTTCTCCTGGATCTATAGGATTCTGCTTCCAACTCTGAGGTCTCGCTATAAGAGAACCAACCGCGCACCAGTGCCCGAGAGAGGTGACTGGAATTCGGGGACCAATGCAGCTCCCCTATCCGCCCACTGGTGGATGGTACCGGTGCCGAGGAGATGATGACCAGCGTGGTACCATCGCCGTCTTGCCTCTGGACGGTACCGAGGGTCTAATGGGTGCCGCTGAGACCGAGCTCAGTGTCCTGTCTCCCGTCAGAGAGGAAGGCAGCGCCGTGAAGGCAATGAGGTTCTTGGCAGCCTCGAACGTCTCCCGTGTGGAAGGCAACTGCAGATCACGGGCTTTCCCAGATAGGAGAGTGCTGGTGGCCCGGACTCAACTGGTCCCGTGCAGGGGCAGGAGTCGACATGACCCTTGGAGAGCAGCCTCCATCAGAAGGATCTCGAGGTGCTGATCCCTCTTCTTCTGAGTCCTCGGACAAAATTCCCTGCAGATCTTGCAGCATTCTTCCTGGTGGCTTTCCCCCAAACACTTCAAGCAGAAAGTGAGGGGGTCACTTCTTGGCATAGCCTTGCCACACGCTGCGCAGGGTTTAAACCCCAGGGACTGAGGCATGCCCCGGAAAAGGAGGAGGGGTACCCCCAAATGAAAGTTTTCTATACTAACTACTACTATAACCTAACAATTTACAGGAAAAAAGTTCAAGACTGCTAGCGAAATTATGCTTGCAAAGCAAGAGATAATGAGCGTTCCTCCTGCTAACCGTCACGGGCGGTAAGAAGGAACTGAGGTGGCGGCGGGTGGGCAGGGCCCTATATTCATCAGCGCCATGGAGGCACGACTCCAGGGGGCACCTGGACGGACCCGACGGCTGCTGCTAGGGGAAAAACCTTCCAGCTGCCGTGCACACGGCATGCGCACACCTAATTAGAATTGACGTGAGCAATCACTCAAAGAATAACTAGAATGCCCCAGACTCTCAATCATACGTTGCTGGTGCAGCTTTCCAGTCAGAGCACACGTATGAGAATTGAATGGATTGCCAGTCAGACAGATTGCACACTGAAGGCAGTCAAAACCCACTCATTAAAGGATCAAAACTCCACAGTGGCAGGGGGGGACTCAGTACCTCACATGATCAGGCCCTGTGATTTCCATGTGGCACCACATTCTCTAAGTACCATTAGACACAGACCGAGGATGAACATAAGAACATAAGAAAGGCCGTACCGGGTCAGACCAAAGGTCCATCTAGCCCAGTATCTGTCTACCGACAGTGGCCAATACCAGGTGCCCCAGAGGGAGTGAACCTAACAGGCAATGATCAAGTGATCTCTCTCCTGCCATCCATCTCCATCCTCTGACGAAAAGAGGCTAGGGACACCATTCTTACCCATCCTGGCTAATAGCCATTTATGGACTTAGCCACCATGAATTTATCCAGTCCCCTGTTAAACATTGTTATAGTCCTAGCCTTCACAACCTCCTCAGGTAAGGAGTTCCACAAGTTGACTGTGCGCTGCGTGAAGAAGAACTTCCTACATACAAACGTCATAGGATCATCTTATGAAGTCAGAGCACATGCATGAAAAAGAGAACAGGTTAGTGAGGTGTCAAAGCAGAAAACACGGGGCTTGATTCTTCCAGTAGTGTTATCAGACGGATGGAATCCCCGACTGCACCAAGCATAGCATGGCAACCCCACCAGTGCAAAGCTACTTGCCACAGCCAGCTCAGACAGAGGGGCTGTCCACGTAGACAAGGACTAGGCAGCGTAATATTTATTCCAAAGCAGTGATATGTGCCCACAAGCTTAAATTCATCTTAAAGATGTTACATGTTGGATCAAAACAGAGGCATGTGATAACCTCCATTAAAAGCCATACCTTACTAAATTACCAGTCAGATTCTCTATAAGCCTTTCAATGGAGAAAACATGCTGGATGTCCTTTGCAAACAAGTTCAACTGTGTATAAGCCTTTTTGGGGAGCAAGTCAACAGCATAACCGCAGCAAAGACCAAAGTTCAGGACAGTATCTTCTTACATTACTGGCTCAGATTTTACAACAGCCCTTTGAAACAGTCAATTTCAAGACCTACAAACTTCATGGCTCTTAAAAACAAAACAAAACAGGGCCACAAAAACCTAGAGCTAGCAACCACAAGATTATGACTAGCAACTACTTAGATGATTAAACTTCTAACTGTTCCAAGCACTAGCAACCACCATACAAACAGCATGAATTGCAATTTCATTAATTCTTTGGAAAGAAAAAAAAAATAAAGGCTGAAAAAATAATATCCAAGTTTCAATAAAAAATGTTTTCCAGTTTGCACTGGAATTTTGATCATAGATGAATTAAGAGGAATCTCATTCAATGTCCCTCCCTTCATAACTTAACCTAAAAACATTGCAGCATATATCAGAAACCCTGCAGTGGAGTATTTGTTAATCCCACTGTGCCCCACAATACCCACTCTCACCCGCTCCTGCATTGTTTGTTGCATTTTTATCCTGCTCACACCTGCAAAAACCTTAGATCCTGCGACAGATTCCCCCATGCTACTAAAAAAAAAAAAAAGTTTGTTAATATTTTTACACACACACACACACACACACACACACACACGCTAAATTCAGACACAATTTTTACCACTAAAACAATTTAACAAATCTGGCTTAAACCATGTAAAAAAAACAACTTGAACTCTGGTTATAATAGACATCAAATTTGCTTCTATCCCTCGCCTAAATTTAACTATTAAAACCTTTATTTTAAAAAAGAAAAACTTGCTTTACATTGCTGAAATTCTATTCATGACAAACTGACGAGAGATTTAGTGTTTTTCCACAAATTATCGCAGTTTGGGTTTTTTACCCACCCAATCCCGCCCGCAACAAAGAACATTTTATCCACTCCCACTATTATGGCAGTGGGTCCTGCAGGACCCATGGGATCCCAGTCCCACTGCAGGGCTTTAGTATACTATAAAAGACAACCCATTTGCTATGGGCTCTGTTGATGCAAACTACTAATTTAAAAAGATACCCGGCTTTTCTAAAAAGTGGATCTGTCTGAAAATGTTGTCCCTACTGTTATTCCAAGTAACCTCTAGAAGGACTAATTGAAAGATTAAATAAAAAGAGGTCAAATGTAAGCAAACTGAGAAAACAGAACTCTGTGTATAGTCAATTTCACTGTTTTCCCTGTAGGGTCAGAAACCCACAGAACAGAGGAGATCAAAAGAATTTTTAAGAGGAGGAAAATTGAATGAAAACAACCCACAAACAAACTGGCAATGGGATTCAGAAGCAGTTAAAGTACCTGATACTACTTCTAATAGGCTTGTTTAAATGGAAACGACCTCTAATAGGCTCGTTTAAATGGACCTGATTTAAGTTGATGGGGCAATGGGATCACTATGAAATTATCCAACAGATGTTTAGGTCTCTCTGTACATGAATGCTCTGTAAGAGATTTACTGCATGATGTGAGAACATAACACTACAGACAGAATAAAAATGCAACTTCAGAGTGCTTGCTTCTAATGTTGGGATTTAGGCAACAAATCGCAACTAAATCCCTCTTCTGAAAGCCAACTGAATTTTACTAGCATGAAAGAACATTGCTAGAGCAATAGTCAAGTTGTATCAACTTAATCTCTCAACATTTAACATGTTTCATTAGTGTTCTACAAGCTTGCAGGAAAAAATTTCAAACATCTCCCTCAAGAAAAAAAACGGGGTATTTTTTAAGTCTTAATTTTTCAATTCTGAGCTATTCCTGCACTATTTCATAGCTCTGGTAATGTACCACTGACTAACCCCCAACTGGGAATAACTGTTTTTATCATCACTACTATAAACAGCCCCTCCTAACTCACACTGATAGGAATCTGGAAACTCAGTGTAGCTGCATCCCACCCTACAGCCTCTCAAAACACTACAGAGAAATGAAACTACGTGCTGGAGCAAGAGGAATCCCTGTGCTGAAACACTGCTCATGCAATTCCTGGGGAAGTATAACCACGTCCTAAGTAGACAGGCCAACGCATAATGGCAGTAACAAATTATTTGGTTTTAAAAGTAGGGAGAGGGGGAAATATTTTAAAGCCACACTGTTGGGTCAGGGTAGGGTATGTAAAAAACAACTTTTGGTCAAGGTATACCAGTGGAAAAAAAATTATTTCAAAATGTCTTTGCATACACTTTACTTTTAGAGAAATATTATTCACCTGAAGACTACACCACCCTACCATTGCAGCATTCAGCCAGACTACAGAACCTAGAAGTGAAATTGACTGTTCCAAGTGGCAGGATGAAAAAAGTGAACTGGCTTTACAGAAAGCTTTCAGTTTTAATAATTTCAGGTGCAGCTACCAGATGCCAAAGAGAATATTGTATAGCACAGGGGCAGGAGAAGAATTCCCCAAAGTATAATTCATATGTTCATTAGGGATTACTAAATTATTAAGAACGACCACGAGTCATTTTTTTTAAAACACGAGTTTCAACAACTTGAAAACCCCTGGCCTTTATTCATGGAGATGTAGATCACTGATCTATTGTTACACATTGTAAATCTGTCACACTTCCGTCTGATGAGGTCTTTATTCAATAAACAACCTGTGAACCATCCTTCCTCTTCACTTCTGCCTTTTTCACCTCTTTTCTTTTCCCACTGTCAGGTCTTTCCTTCTTTTTAGGAAGTGGCATCCCCTGCTCTTTGCATTGATTGTATAATTTTACACAGATCTCAAAAACAAGAGACAAATAAATATTTCCAACCTATTTGACATGGTTCTTTATACAAACAACCCAAGAGACATTTCTTAAGCACTTACAGAACATGCATTTTTGCCAAAGTACAAAGTCATCACATAATACACCTTCAATTAGAAAAATATCCACAGGCCAAAGCAACTACTCCAAATACTCAGGGGACCAGATAGCAGCTTTCCAGGATCCCTTCACTTAAAAGCTGTGTGTCCCTACATTTGTCTGGGGCATAGATCTTTTTCAACAGGCTCTACTGCAAGACTGGACTTCTGTACATATTAAGTTCCCCCAGCTCCCCCAACTTTTTTTTGTTTTAAACACATTTCTGGGTTCCTCTAACTTTCCTCCCGTAAAGGGTCATATCACAATGACCTCGCCTGGATGAAGGCTGACAGGACTCTTCATAGCCCATGAATGTTACTCTTGGATTGGTCATTGCAGAGCAATGTGAAGCCCCAGGTCTCGTGATACTTTCTGTCCCCTGAAGCTGGAGACTAGGTACTCAGTCCACGTCTCCCGATTGAGCCGATAATTCTCCTTGCTTATTACGATTCTGCGGCTCCTTGCTCTTGGAGGTGATTGTGCTGCAATAAGAAGTCTCTGCTCATTTTTCTAAACTCAAAGTGATCAGCTTGACATTTTTTTCCCTGTCAAATACTGTACAATGAAACATTTAAAAACAACTGGTACTTCCGAAGGTTGCCTACAGTAGCTCTAATGTAACTCTATTAAGCAGAAACTATTCACAGAGTGCCTGCAAAGGACTTCAGCACTAGGGAACACTGGTGGGCTGAACAAGTGTGCCCCAGTCATTTTTTGGGTCATCTGTATCAGCTGTACCCAGCTCTCGGTCATCTGTATCAGCTGTACCCAGCTCTCGGTCAATTGTATCAGCTCCTGTAGCAATATGACACACTGGGCCACCCGTTCAGTCGCTCAGAATGGAATGACACTACTCAAGACTATATTAGCCACACACGTAAGCATTATTTTTTTCCTGGAGGTGTGCAGGCTGCTAACTGCAAGTGCAAATGCTGTACTTAAATCAGCAAGTCCATTTGATAAAAACCTGTTCAAGGCATGCAAATAACAGCACAAGACTTCATTGTGCAATTACGAGCTTTTAGGTCTCCCATCCTCAGATGTGAGGAGCCGAACAGTCCACATTCCGGAAATAGTGACCTAGAGCAGTGGTTCTCAACCAGGGGTACGCATACCCCTGGGGACATGCAGAGTTCTTCCAGCGGGTACATCAACTCATCTAGATATTTGTCTAGTTTTACAACAAGCTACATAAAAAGCCCTAGCGAAAACAGTACAAACTAAAATTTTATACGACTTGTTTCTACTGTTCTATATACTATGCACTGAAATGTAAGTACAATATTTATATTCCAGTTGATTTACTTTATAATTATATGGTAAAAATGAGAAAGTGCACAATTTTTCAGTAATAGCGTGCTGTGACACACTTGTATTTTTATGGCTCATTTTGTAAGCAAGTAGTTTTTAAGTGAGGTGAACCTTGTGGGTACGCAAGAGAAATCAGACTCCTGAAAGGGGTACAGTAGTCTGGAAAGATTAAGAGCCACTGACTTAGAGCACAGCAATGAACTATGCAAATACTTTAGTCCACCATTACTCTATTAATGAAACTAAACCCTAGATCACTGTTATTAAGAGCTCACACAAAAGGCAAGAGCGTTAAGAGTTTGCTGTACGTAACGGGTGGGAAAAGCACCATTATCTGTCTTGCCCCAGCACTGCACCCTTTTATTTGTAGTTATTACTGCAAGCTGCTTTTTTTCAGACAATGGATGTGCTATTGTAGGTACCTTTATGCCGTGCCAAAGCACATATACAGAGCAATTCAGAACAATCAGCCTTGCTTTCATGGGAGCAAAGGTTGCAGCCAAATGAAATGGGTGGAGACCACATTAAACAATCTTGGAATCTGCTAATAGGATATAGGAAAATGTGACCATAATGCAGATGCAGTGCTCCCTTTCACTTTCAAATGTTACGGGTGAAATAAAAGCTTCAGAAAACAAAATTTAATTATTTGAATATATTAACTAAGCAGAAATTTGCTCACTACGTACACAAGATACAAAGAGTCCTAAAATGGCACACTAAAAGGTCTTAAACTAAAAAGTAAGTTTCTCAGCCGAGAAGGAACACTCAGATTAAAAGATACAGGATACCTGTGAAATGTCAGCATATCGATTCTAAGAACGTCCATCCATCCATGCAGAACATTCCCGTCTCTAAGATGTGACCAGATTCATATTTGCCTTTTAAAAAGGGAGATTTTCAAACTGAAACACCTTGCTTCCCCTTGCTTGCTTTTCAGGTGTCTTTTAGTCAGCTTTCTCCTTCACAAACCAGGTTCTGCCTCTGCATGATCATGCATTGAAGTCATGTCCTTGAGTCTGTGACATCAGTCTGTTGCCATGGTAATGATGAGGGCTGTCCAATATTCAGCATTATGGCATCACTGCAGGATCAAGCAGCAGAGAAAGCTAGCGTCTGAAAGTTAACAAGTGTGGCAGGAACAATTACTAAAAGGCCTTTCATTTAAATTTTAGCAATATGTTATCCCCAAGAGATAGCTGCATTCTAAAAAGTATTTTTTAAAAGCCTTCTGTTACACAGATGTCCAGGAGTTCACTGACCTGGGAACACCACCAAGGCTGACACCAAGTACCAGCTCAAGATGTGGTCTTACTGAGACAACTATAGGGGACGCAGTGCGCCCATACAAACAGAAAGGAGAACATGTCCGCTAGGGCAGCCAGAGTGATGAGTGACGGCTTGGAACAGCACATATATCTTTGGGTACATGACACTGCACAGGTCACTTGTGTTCCCACACAAACCCAGACCTATCCTGCAGCTGTAATTTATCTATGAGGGAGGACTCGCTTTGCCTGCTGGCCTGTTATTGTGGAATAACACATTTTTGGCCTCAGAGTTCCAGGGGGTCATGAAATAAGGTCATTGTTGTGGAAAAGGTGATGCTCCACATGGCAGGCCCTCCAAACATCACAAGGGGTCTTGAGTAGGATGCCTAGAGTTTGCACTGAGGAGAGGAAATCAGAGAGCAATGATCTGTGCACCTGTAAACAATTCCCATAATAAGTTGTGACACAATTAAAAAAGTACCTTAGAGTTGTCACTCCATGTAGGCTTAGACATTACAGTTCTCTAGGGTTTCTTGCACACTCCCGGGAATGACATTTCTGAAGAGCAAAAGAAAGAGGGAGGTTAGAACCACAGACAATTAATATGTAACGAATACTCTCTTTAAACTAAAAAGAGCCACCAGAAACATCAACAAATGCACAGCGGAGAACACACTGACCAGGAAACAGATCTGGAGGGTTCCATTGTGAAGGAACCATATGAATCATAGAATCATAGGACTGGAAGGGACCTCGAGAGGTCATCTAGTCCAGTCCCCTGCACTCAAGGCAGGACTAAGTATTATCTAAACCATCCCTGACAGGTGTTTGTTCAACCTGTTCTTAGAAATCTCCAATGATGGAGATTCCACAACCTCCCTAGGCAATTTATTCCAGTGCGTAATCACCCTGACAGGACGTTTTTCCTAACGTCCAACCTAAACCGCCCTTGCTGAAATTTAAGCCCATTGCTTCTTGTCCTATCCTCAGCGGTTAAGAACAATAATTTTTCTCCATCCTCCTGGTAACCTTTTATGTACTTGAAAACAGTAGTGTCCTCTCTCAGTCTTCTCTTTTCCAGACTAAACAAACCCAACTTATTCTATCTTCCCTCATAGGTCATGTTTTCTAGACCTTTAATCATTTTTGTTGCTCTTCTCTGGACTTTCTACAATTTGTACACATCTTTCCTGAAATGTGGCACCCAGAACTGGACACAATACTCCAGTTGAGGCCTAATCAGCACGGAGTAGAGCAGAAGAATTACTTCTCATGCCTTGCTTACAACACTCCTGCTAATACATCCCAGAATGATACTTGCTTTTTTTGCAACAGCGTTACACTGTTGACTCATATTTAACTTGTGGTCCACTATGACCCCCAGATCCCTTTCCACAGTTCTCCTTCCTAGACAGTCATTTCCCATTTTGTAGGTTTGCAACTGATTGCTCCTTCCTAAGTGGAGTACTTTGCATTTGTCCTTATTGAATTTCATCCTATTTACTTCAGACCATTTCTCCAGTTTGTCCAGATCATTTTGAATTTTAATCCTATCCTCC
Source organism: Platysternon megacephalum (assembly GCA_003942145.1). Lineage (NCBI taxonomy): Eukaryota > Metazoa > Chordata > Testudines > Platysternidae > Platysternon > Platysternon megacephalum. The sequence continues at coordinate 1,715,424 of QXTE01000114.1, read as the reverse complement.
AAAGCACTTGCAACCCCTCCTACTGAATGACAGTCAAGATCAGCTCAAAGGAGAGGAAAGAGTTGTGACTTTACTGAAATGTGATCTAAACCCACGGGCAAAGCATTGTGGCAGCTGTCCAGCCTCAGGCTAGAGGTGGAGCCACACCCTACCTGACTGAAAATGGCTATATTACCTTTATCATAAGTTTAACACTTTTCAAAGATACCCACAAAGGCACAACAGGAGGAATTCTCCCCCCAGCTACAATCCACATTCACTGCTCCATAAGAGCGTCACAGGCAGCCAGAGGAGAATTTCCCCAGCACAGATGGTGTGTTGGACAGCCACAGGCCATAGGCACCAACTTTCTCCAGCGCCGGTGGGTGCCCTCGCCCCCCCGCACCTTTCCCCACCCCAACTGCACCTTTTCCCCGCCCTGGCCCTGCCCCCATTCCAACCCCATCCCCAAAGTCCCCGCCCGAACTCCGCCCCCTCTCTGCCCCATTGGATCCCTTCCCCAAATGCCCGCCCCAGCCCCGCCTCTTCCCCAGCACGCCGCGTTCCCCCTCTTCCCCCCTCCCTCCCTGCCCCACGAATCAGCTGTTTTGCGGCGCAAGCGCTGGGAGGGAGGGGGGAGAAGCAGGACGCGGCGGCGCGCTCACGGCAGAGGTAAGCTGGAGCGGGGGGGCAGGGCACTGCCGGTGGGTGCTGAGCACCCACCAATTTTTTTCTGTGGGTGCTCCAGCCCCGGAGTACCCACGGAGTCAGCGCCTATGCCACAGGCTGCCTTGTGAATGCCCCTTGCAAGTACCAGCATAGGGGCTGGGGCACAGCTATCAACACGCTGCTACAGCCACTCTGGGCATCACAGACAGTTCCCTAAATTACACCACAGACAGTTTTGGTCACTAGGATTCTAGGCTGATTGAAAGTGTAAAAGGGGATTAAAAGCCACCTCTGCTTTTCCCTCCTTCTGGCTGCACCGGTGCATGCTGCATCTCTGGGAGGAGTGGCACAATGTCTTGCTCCAACGATTGCTGTTCATTGCTCACAGACAAATTTATGCCTTCGTTGAGGGCTGCCAAACACCAGGCTCAAGAGAGCCAAGTTACCACAGTGAAAGGGTGGTTACCCTGCCACCAGGGCAAGTTCCATTGGTCAGCCAGGAACTTGGGGAACAGTGTCACCATTGCTTCCAAAACAAGTGTTGCAGCTACAGGGAAAGCGCAAGAGGTGTGGGCATCTAGGAGCATGCATGGGTCAGTCTGTGGATGGGATGAATGTCTCCGGGGAAGACTGCAGAGCTTCCATTTTTAAAGATGCCCATCATTTTCCTTGCCTGTTCCTCTGTTTGCACCAAAACATATGCCCTTCTTGGGACCGCGCACTGGCTTCCAAACACTTCTCTACCACAGTCAGACTCTCCATCCTCACAGCGAAGGCCCTGCACAGTGCTGCTCCTGCCTTTAGCGCATCTATGGTCACCCAGCCTCAAACCCCTGCTTACCTCTTACACTGTGGAAGTTTCAGCTCACCTTTTGGCTCTCCTGCTTTCTTCCACACCCATCACCTACTGCTCCCAGCCCTTGAACATCCTTACAACCACGGGAGCCCCTCAGTGCCAACTGGCAGAGGGCACACTATACCATCACTCACATCAGGCCTGACACATTCATTGCCCCCGAACCACCAGTGTCATAATCTGTATCTAAAAGATGTTGTGCAAAGTATCGTAAGCAAACTGGTAACATGCTGGTCCCGAAATTCATTGTGTGATGTATGTACAGAAACATATAATTGCCTGCTGGAAAGATGTTCTTAAAATGCATTTGGCATAAAGTCCAGCCTTCCCCAGACAAAGGAATGTGTATTTACCTGTCTGAGCAGCTTGATCACAGAGGCCAACGAAAAGTACATTGACCTATAAGATGAACAAAGCCAGGGAGCTAGCAAGCAGGGGAGGTGACCTCTTAATCACAACAGGGGATGGAGTCTGCACCCCCGGGAAGCCTTCTGGGCTCTTGAAACAAAGACAGTGAACTTTGAAGTAATATAATGAGGGCAAAGAGCTTTTGAGTTACCCATCACCTAAGGGACAAAGGGGAGCAGCCGCCTTTGAGTTCATAAAACGTGGATCCTCTTGACCTGGGAGGCAACAGTAGCTGGAAACTGATTATAGGTGAGAAACCTGTTCAGACAAATATTGTAACTTGCTGAAATTAAGTTTTAATCACTAGAAAGCACGTTTTGTCTTGTTTTATTTGTACCATATCTGTCCCTTTCATCCTGGCCTATTACCACTTAGATCTCTGTTCTTTCTTAATAAACTTACTCTTGTTTTATTACACAGCACTGAGATGCTTTTGTATTAAACTGGAGAGTGAGTCCTCAACTAACCTAACAGGCTGATGAGCACACGATCTCTTTGGAGGCAGAGAATGTAACTTCTGAGTGTCCAGTGAGAGGGACTGGACACTGCAGAGACACATCTCTGGGGAACTCGGGAATTGGGGTTTCCTGGTTAGCACCTGCAAGTCAAGGTTTGGCCTCATAGAGTCCTGGAGAGTTTGCTGGCAAGGCAGACAGGCTGGTGTGTCAGGGAGCTGACATCCAGCTTAGCAGTAGCAAAGCTCTCACTTGCTGAGGCTGAGAGGGGTAACAGTGGCTCACAGTCCTAAGTGCCACAAGAGAAGCATCACAATCCTCCCTGACTCACTCTCAACACTTCCTCTTCCAACACTGACCTTCTTTACTATAATCCTGGACCCGCCCCCAGTTTCTAAAAGAGGAACCAACAAGCAGCATCTCACGATCTCACCTCACCCTCTTCTAACCCCTCCACCCACTTCTTGTTTATCAGTATCCTCCCACACTGTGTTATCAAATTTAAAACGTAAACCGCAGGGCGGGGTCTCATAGTTTATTGCCATACACACCTATGGTGCTGTAATAAATAAATTCCACGGCCTGTTCAAGCCTAAAGAATCTGATCTTGGTTCAGCTCTGGTTTACACCAGCTTCTGAATAACTGAATGCTTCAAGTGCCACTATTAACTAATTCACTGCCAATCGCTTTAGTGGAAACACCTAGTTTGAGCAATTATCTAGCATCACTGGATGTAGTGGCAAATATTAGGACAGCGAATTGTTGCTGAGGAGTGCTTGGGAAGAAAACAAAAGTCAAATCTCTCCACCTCTAAATGTAACGTCATCTCCACCCATACCCAAAAGGATGAGGGAAAGAAGAAATGCATCCTCTCCAGCACAAAGCCTCAATTGTCTCCCGATTTCCAAACCCAAACACACCTTCCATGCTTTCCTGGTGCCAAGAAAACCAACTGTCCAAGCCTTCAGCCTTTTCCCGCCCCTTCCAACAGCTGTTACAACAAGAGTCACCTGTTTTCCAGTACAGGAATCTGTAGCACAGTGAGAGCTGAAACTCTGGGGCAGCATTAAGTAAACTGAATTTAATATCAAAATGAATCCAAGGCTCTGGTGCATAACTGGAGCCTCTGCTGCATAATGCAGGCTGAATGAGCCCTACAGGACACAGGGCCTTGTTTATAACTAAACAAGGACTTGTGTTTGCTAATAATGGAGATGGATGGGGACGTGGGGGAAGAGGGTGGGCAGAGAGAAGGAAAAGTGATTTTTTTAAAACCATACCCCACACACCATAAGACGCATAGAGAATTGCATCCAGGCACCAGAAGGAGAAGGTCATTTCATGTCTACACGGCACTACACCTCAATTGCGTGTCTTGGGTTCTTGGCCCTCCAGGTCAGCGTTATAAGTTTTGCCCCCTGAGAAGAGTAGGTACAGGAGGCTTTGTCGAAGACACACTGAAGGCAAGGACTGTAACAGGGCACTGGACCTTGGGGCACATAAGCATGCCCTAATGCATCCATTAAGGCCCTCGGCCTTTTATATTGGAAGCTGCAGTTGCAGGTCCCATACTTGCACCTAGCATATGCTCTGCTGAAAGTCTCATATCGGGCTTGCTGCCTCTTACACAGAGGGGCAGGCAGAGGAGACCCAAATGACATTCTATGCAAGAAGTAGGAACTGGCAGGGGAGATGTGAAGCCCTGGAGACAAAAGCAGAAAAAACCCTGAGGGGTGGTGAAACTTTTTCAGGTTGTGCAGTTTTGGTCTGAAGCCCTAAGAAAAGAAATGGAGCTGTGCCACTGGTTGAAGCATAATTTCACCATCCCTGGCCGGCAGATCACCCCATCAGCTTACATGGGCATAAAAGGATAAATTCAAAATAGTAGATACAAATACCATGATGGGCACATACACAATACTCAGTGAAAATGGGTTAGCCCCTGCAAGTAACTATTATGACTAGGAAAGGTGATATAATCATTCCACAATGACCTGTTACCAGGCTGATGGAGCAGAACCAGGTTTTATGGCATCTTTGGCACTGTGTAGAGGAAAGGACATCACTACCAGGCAAGAGCCGTATAACATTTCTCACTCTGCGAGATGCCAAGCTGACACTCTAGACTACCGCATTCGGAGAATTGCACTTCACTGCTCTAGTCTCCTTCCAGTCCACTGCACTGAAAACATCCTAACCTCTTTGAAAATCAGTACCTAAACATGATCACAAAGTTTGTGTTCACTTATATACTGATTTTCAGGGGGTAGGGCTTTTTCAGTGCAAAAGACGCTCCACATTTCATAAGAGAAAGGCTCTCAATTAACTCATCTGTATAATGAGACTAACATAGGCCCCAATAACATGGCTTTTAAAGATCCCAAGGCAATTTTTGCAACTGTGTGCATTAGCCCCAACACGCTGCGTCTTTAAGTCAGTTTGTAAAGTGCTTTCAGATCCTTCTGGATGAAAGCCATCATACAAATGCTAGTCCTAACCTGGGGGAGCCTTTTGGTTTTGAAATTCCCAGGCTTTAAGAAGAAACTGCAGAACTGGAATTAATTTGCAAACTGGACACCATCAAATTAGGCCTAAATAAAGACTGGGAGTGGATGGGTCACTACAAAAAGTAATTTTCCCTCTGCTGATACTCACCTTCTTGTCAACTGTGGAAATGGCCTCATTATCACTACAAAAGTAATTTTCCCTCCCTTGGTATTTGCCCCTTCTTGTCAACTGTTGAGAATAGGCCACTTCCACCTTAATTGAATTGGCTCGTTAGCACTGACCCCCCCGCTTGGTAAGGCAACTCCCATCTTTTCATGTGCTATAACATATATTCTGCTTACTGTATTTTTCACTCCATGCATCTGATGAAGTGGGTTTTAGCCCACGAAAGCTTACGCCCAAATAAATGTGTTCGTCTCTAAGGCGCCACAAGGACTCCTCGTGGTTTTTGCTGATACAGACTAACACGGATACCACCCTGAAACCCGGAGCACAGTATTGTATCACCTGCAATTACTGAAGAAGTTTGATGCTGTAGTTGAACCTACACAGAATTCTACTGCCAGCACAGTGAGACTGAGGCTGTGTCTACACTACAGACCTTACAGCAGCACCATTGTAAGGAGACACCTCTCCCGTTGGCACAATTAAACCACCCCCAACAAGTAGTGGCTGCATGGCTGGAGAGCATCTCCTGCAGACATAGCGCTGTCCACACCGGTGGTTTTGTTGGAGAAACTTATATAGTTCAGGGTTGTGGTTTTTTCCACACCTCTGACCGACAAAAGTGCTAGTGTAGACAAAGCCTGAAGATCTGCAATGAAACTTAGGGCGTGTCTTCACTAGCAATGTTAAAGCGCTGCCGCGGCAGCACTTTAACGTGGCTGTGTAGTCGCAGCAGAGTGCTGGGAGAGAGCTCTCCCAGCGCTATAAAAAAACCACTTCCACGAGGGGCGTAGCTACCAGTGCTGGGAGCGCAGTTCTCAGCACTGTCTACACTGCCACTTTACAGCGTTGCAACTTGCTGCACTTCGGGGGGTGTTTTTTCACACCCCTGAGCGAGAAAGTTGCAGCGCTGTAAAGTGCCAGTGTAAACAAGCCCTAAATCAATGTAACATATGTTACCAGCATAGCCACTTGCGGCAGACACATCCCTCACTCTCTTTCACTTCAAGAGTAAACTTAGACTTTAAAATAAAGATGCCTCATATTATTGTGCTCCTACTACCCTGACCCTAGCGCATCCTCATACCCCACACCTCTGGCTAATGGAGATCAGAGCCAAAAGCACCCTCCATTGAGTCTGAGGCAGGCTCCTCATGCCAAGAGACTCTGACAGGCAGTTTATGAAATGAAAAGGGTAGTTACAAGCTGATGGAATATAGCTCTGAGGCTGCTCTAAGTTATGCTGGGGATCAAACTGGAAAACCACATGGAATATACACTAAATTTTCCACAGTGATCTGAAAGTCCTAACCACAAGATTCCCATTCAAGTCAAAGCCAGTCAGAGAGAGACGAAACACTTGTGCNGTTCTATCTGCTACCCAAGATCCATAAACCTGGAAATCCTGGACGCCCCATCATCTCAGGCATTGGCACCCTAACAGCAGGATTGTCTGGCTATGTAGACTCCATCCTCAGGCCCTACGCTACCAGCACTCCCAGCTATCTTCGAGACACCACTGACTTCCTGAGGAAACTACAATCCATTACTGATCTTCCTGAAAACACCATCCTAGCCACTATGGATGTAGAAGCCCTCTACACCAACATTCCACACAAAGATGGACTACAAGCCATCAGGAACAGTATCCCCGATAATGTCACGGCAAACCTGGTGGCTGAACTTTGTAACTTTGTCCTCACCCATAACTATTTTACATTTGGGGACAATGTGTACCTTCAAATCAGCGGCACTGCTATGGGTACCCGCATGGCCCCACAATATGCCAACATTTTTATGGCTGACTTAGAACAACGCTTCCTCAGCTCTCATCCCCTAACACCCCTACTCTACTTGCGCTACATTGATGACATCTTCATCATCTGGACCCATGGTAAAGAAGCCCTTGAGGAATTCCATCATGATTTCAACAATTTCCACCCCACCATCAACCTCAGCCTGGACCAGTCCACACAAGAGATCCACTTCCTGGACACCACAGTACTAATAAATGATGGCCACATAAACACCACCCTATACCGGAAACCTACTGACCGCTATACTTACCTACATGCCTCCAGCTTTCATCCAGACCACACCACTCGATCCATTGTCTACAGCCAAGCTCTAAGATACAATCGCATTTGCTCCAACCCCTCAGACAGAGACAAACACCTGCAAGATCTCTATCAAGCGTTCTTACAACTACAATATCCACCCGCTGAAGTGAAGAAACAGATTGACAGAGCCAGAAGAGTACCCAGAAGTCACCTACTACAGGACAGGCCTAACAAAGAAAGTAACAGAACGCCACTAGCCATCACCTACAGCCCCCAACTAAAACCTCTCCAGCGCATCATCAAGGATCTACAACCTATCCTGAAGGACGATCCATCACTCTCACAGATCCTGGGAGACAGGCCAGTCCTTGCTTACAGACAGCCCCCAAACCTGAAGCAAATACTCACCAGCAACCACACACCAAACAACAAAAACACTAACCCAGGAACCTATCCTTGCAACAAAGCCCGTTGCCAACTCTGTCCACATATCTATTCAGGGGATACCATCATAGGACCTAATCACATCAGCCACACTATCAGAGGCTCGTTCACCTGCACATCTACCAATGTGATATATGCCATCATGTGCCAGCAATGCCCCTCTGCCACGTACATTGGCCAAACTGGACAGTCTCTACGTAAAAGAATAAATGGACACAAATCAGACGTCAAGAATTATAACATTCAAAAACCAGTTGGAGAACACTTCAACCTCCCTGGCCACTCGATTACAGACCTAAAAGTCGCAATATTAAAACAAAAAAACTTCAAAAACAGACTCCAACGAGAAACTGCTGAATTGGAATTAATTTGCAAATTGGATACCATCAAATCAGGTTTGAATAAAGACTGGGAGTGGATGGGCCATTACACAAGGTAAAACTATTTCTCCATGCTTATCTTTCCCCCCCGCCCCCTACAGTTCCTTATATCTCCTTGTCAAGTGCTGGAGATGGGCCATTTTCATTACCACCACAAAGACCTTTTTTTTCTCTCCTGCTGACAACTGATCACTCTCCTTATAATGTGTATGGTAAGATCCATTGTTTCATGTGTGTATATATATCTCTTCCTTCTGTATTTTCCACTGCATGCATCCGATGAAGTGAGCTGTAGCCCACGAAAGCTTATGCTACAATAAATTTGTTAGTCTCTAAGGTGCCACAAGTACTCCTGTTTCTTTTTGCGGATACAGACTAACACGGCTATTACTCTGAAACTTGTGCAATGCTTTCTAGATATATTATGTAAAAAGTCAAGCGGACCTCTTGTCTACGATGGTGTCCGAGAAATTCAACAGTCATATCACAGCAGAAAGTATTCTCCAGACATGTTTAGGGAATTAGTTCCTTTTATGGGAGTATGCAGGAACCAGACCCTTTTTTTTTTTTTAAGTGTTTCTTTGAGGTAACAAGAACTGGCCCAAGGGGCAATATTTACCAGTTCCTGAGAAGTATTTTATCAGGAGTTCACAGAGTGATTTAAGTCTGTGAACTGAGCCACCTGCAAAATGCACTTTTATTACGTTTCAAAAGCGGACAAAAGCCTCCTCTAAAGCTTTACCCAGTAATTCCTCTTTGACCTCATCTCTTGTGTCCAGGGCCATGTCAACACCACAGAATTGAAGTGATAGGGTAGAACCAGTTTAAACACAAAACATTCAATGCGAACACACTAGTCATGTGAATTTGAACCACTGGAGGTTTCACCCTGCTTCTAAACTAGTGACATTCTAAGCTGTTTCAACTGCAATGCCTTCTGGGTACCTATCCCACAGTTCCCAGCACAGTGGGTACAGTAGTAAGTCATATTTGAACTGATTCATTCAACCATTTTAATGCCTCTCACATGGACACTGAACTGGTATTTAGCCTTGCAGAAATCACATCTAACCCAAACTGTATTTGGAACACTTGCATGGATTCAGGGTGTTTAACAAGCATGCCCAGGCCAAGACATTCTTAACATGGTACAATTTCTTCAGTGTCCTCAACGCTTAAGAGCAAAACTAGCTTTAGAGAACTTTCACAGAGAGTTTCCAGATAAATTGGTACAGTGTTTTAGAGCTTTTCCACATATGCTGGAGGTACATCTCCATTTTTTAGCGTGCAGCCCAGATATGAGTCATGGCAGCTGCAAGCAGCTTTGTTCTCTAGCTGACATTCATAGGATGAGATTAGAGTTTATCACTGGGGGGAAAGTGTGTTCAAGTTTTGTTCAGATTAAGTGTCACAAGCCACACCTCAGCTGCTTGAGGGCTATCAGAATCCATTGTCATGTCATTACAGTGCTAATCTATTTAGTAATGGAAATCACTGGAGTTGGAAGATAAATATTTAAGCCCTTTAAAAAAAAAAAAAAAAAGTACACAGTATCTCATTTTGTTCTTTGGTTCTTCCTGCCCACCCCAATTTACTTTGAAGAAATGTGAGGGTGTTGCTTAAAAGATGCAAAGAAGTCTGGTCTGGAAAACTGATTTTCAGAACACCTGCTTTGGTCTAACTGCCAAGACAGAGAGGAAGATTGCTGGTTTATTTGATATGATCACTTCCTGTTCTCAGAATCAGCCCTGGCACACAACAAGGCCAACATTTTCAGACTTGCATCCGAAGAAGTGGGTATTCACCCACGAAAGCTCATGCTGCAAAACCTCTGTTAGTCTATAAGGTGCCACAGGATTCTTTGCTGCATTTTCAGACTTGAGTGCCTAACTTTAGGTACTTTAATAAAAGTGGCCTGATTTTCGCCAATGCAGAGCAATCACTGTTCCTATTATCTTCCGTGGGCAGTTACTGGTATAAATCACTCCTAAGTGCGCATTACATCTCCCCCATGCCCAGCTGAAGTGTTACAGCCTCACACTACAGAACCTGGTCCTTTAGTTTCAGCTGTAGAAACTTGTGCTTACAGCTCTGGAGGTCTCCAGTTCAACTCCCAGTGCTGGCCAAAGTGGCCAGCACACTGGCATTCAGCCTAACTTTTGGCACCTGAGTTTTGGCCCATATGCACAAAGAACTGAAACACACTTCATCCCAAAAAGAAACACTGAATATGTTGTAAAATGGCCCATGTGGATTACATGGATGGTTGAGTGCCGGGGCATAAAGGACCAGAGGCCTGGCATACCCAGAATCAGATCATTCCCTCCAGGTGCAATTCTGATAGGGAATATCAATAGTATGCTAAAAACCCACTCAGATTTATCATCTTACTCTTTAATTTTTTTGTTTTTTTAAATCTAATATGCCCCATATTCCCAACCTCGTATCTATCCCAGAAGATTAATGAGAATCATCTGTAATGAAGACTAGTTCATTCTGGTATGCACTACATATATTTTTTAAATCTTAGGACTTTTATTGATGTAATCAGCAACATTTGTATTTTTGAAGCTTTTTATTAAGGCAAAGTTGCAATAAAATATTAATATTATATCATACATTATTTATTATTTATTCAGGCTCGTGTTAATATTCAAAGAACCTGACTAAAGATTCCAGCTTGCTGGCTGGGGAGCACTCCTCTTCTGAGTACACTGCAAAGGGTGACCAAATTTCTGAATACCTATCCTCGTTTTGGTGCTGCTCTTGTATACATACTTGATGTAAAGACTTTTCCATTACAAGGACAGTCCATATTTTACTATATCACAATTCCATAGGAAGGGTCCAGTTTTTCCAACAACATCCAATACAAAGACTTGCTGCTAACAATAAAGAAAAATGTAGATCTTTTTCTGGAGCACTGAGTAAGCAGGTCAGAGGATATCTAGGAAGGCTGCATTTTCTCATAAGGTGAATCTTTTTAATAATTTCTTCCCCAAACCATCTAATTCCCCACATGTTCAAGTATGTCCCCCTTTCCCAGCAGCCCTTCCAAAAGAGCACCTGATGTAAAGTGTTACCTGAGCCCAAAACAATTGCTGAAAAGGATGAACTGCTCTCCTTTTTAAAGGAGTGCTATGTTGACATGTATACTTTATTGTTATTCTTAACTATTGCATTAGTGATCAAAGCATGCAAGAAAAGAGAATCACATTAATTGCACAATCTCATTTTGGCATCATAAGAGGACAGGAGCTTGAGAACGTACCACACCCTGAACCACTCTAACCTCTGGCTCATTTGATCTGCTAATTTTTTGTCCTCCTGGAACCCATACTGTGCCTGAGAACTCCCTGTAACATTCACCAAATACCATGTTTGCATTGTCCTTTGCCAAGGCTGTGGATCATCAAGGCAAGTTGCTATAGGCTCCTCTGAAACAGACAAGGGGACACCAGGCAAAACTCTTGAGCATTCTTTGCAGAGCAACAAGGTCTTTCTAAATACAATCCTAGAAAATTGGCAGTTGCCACCCATAATCCTCAAACTTCTAAGATTCAAGGGAAAGAACAGGTTTACTTAAATATAAGGTTCATAAAAATGTACCTGGCTGTGTACCTCCAGATGTACATACATCTACCTAAAAGCAAACAAAGGAAAAACATTCCTCCCTTAAAAAATAAAAACACTCATCCACCCTCTTTACCTCATTCCCTAATGCAAATGCCTGAAAGATGAACCTTGCACTCCACCCTGAAAGTCAAACTCCAGCTACCTCAGAGCAGGTAAGGAAGCCACTTCCAACGTTGAAGACCTTCCATGGACAAAGTCCTACACCAACCCTGTCTGTCTCTGTTTAATGCTATCTCGAGCACCTCAGTTTATTAGCAATAGTATTGCCATATACCCTATGATCCCCAGTCATGGACAAGGAACCAACTGCGCTAGGCACCATACAAACCCAGAACTAAAAGATGGTCCCTGCCCTGCTAGCCTTGGTTTCTAACCATTGTAATTATCATAATTAAGTCTTCTTACACTGAACTAGCTTGCCCGTGTGGCTACAACTGTATACATGCACTGTACAAAGTCTGGCACAACCAGTCTCTTGCTAGAATTGTATACATGCACCCTACAAAGAGTTTAGCATAATCAGTCTCTTGTACAGTGCCCAAATGCAGTTGTAGCAACACAGCAACAAGTTAGTTCAGCATAAGACTAATGAATTATGATTCTTATTATATTAGGTCTCTACCTGACTACATAGTGAAGATTTCACAGATGCTTTAACTACAGTGAAATGCTTGGCGGAAATATATTCAATATATAATTACAGTTAAATACTTTGTGGCCCTCTCTGATGCCCCATCCACACCCCAGCCCCGTAACCCTGCGGGGAGGGCAGCAACCCCATAGTCCTAGGCCCTCTCCAACACCCCCCTTCCCTCCCTCATTATTCTTCATTACGAAAATAGACTTAACACTACAGTAGCTACACGTCATTACAATCAGGTGGTATGTACAAAGTTCCGGGAGTTACTTTGAAGTGATGTACCTTAAACAACAGCCGATGAAAAACTCTTTGCTCACGAAAGCAGAGTCCTCATCACTAAATAAAATGGGGACATACACTGGAGACGGTTTCAGCTTCAAAGTCCATTGTATCATCTCTGCAGGATTAGCAGTCACCAGGTAAAAGTGTTGATACCTAGACTTCAAAGGAAATGAGAGTAGAAATGGCAGACCCTTGGAGGAGAGGACTGAAGTGGGCTGTAGCCCACGAAAGCTTATGCTCAAATAAATTTGTTAGTCTCTAAGGTGCCACAAGTACTCCTGTTCTTTTTGCTGATACAGACTAACACGGCTGCTACTCTGAAACCTGGAATATCACTGACAGTTATGTCCTCAGCCACTGGGATGTTGGCATAAAGGCAGAGTCCATGACTGCTCCAGAGACAGACATAGAATGCTAGAACTCTAATCTCCAATTTATCAGGACTGTAACTACAAGGTTAGCTTGACTGTTGCCTACCCTGTATACTAGATATGAGGTTATTTAGTTTAACTTTGATTTAATTCAATCTACTAATAAACTTCAGAACTTCCAAACCTAAATGGCACTGGCCACCCCATGCACCAAGTCGCAATGTCCAGAGTGGGGAGCCCTCCGCCCCACCTCACCCCCGGGCCATCCATTCACACCAAGCCAGCATTAGGGTTGCAGTGCTGGGGTAAAGGGGTGCCATTGTAGGTGATCAGTGCCTCCTTGCAGGGACGTCCGACCTAAAATCGTAGTGTAGACCAGGCCTTAGTCATATGCAGCATACGCAGCTGCGTAGGGCACCCCTGGGTCTTAGTGTCCACCCTTCTGCCTCTTCCTATCCCTGTTCTGACCCTTCCTGTGGGCTCCCACCACAGCTGGTTGCTGCAGCCTGGTGAGAGGGGATCTAGTACTTAAAAGTGAAAAAGCCTTCCAGCCTGCCAAACCCATTAGCACAACACTGAAACGGTTAAAGAGCCATTCAAGTGGTAATGAAGCCATTTAACAGGCATTTGCCAACCCCCCCCCCCGGGTATATACTGTCAGTTTCTGAATTTACTGACAAAAAGTTGTGCATTACTGTAATATTTACCCAGAACATATTAGTCTACAGGACCTTAGTTTAACATTTGCTTTAAAATATTTCATTAGTGTGTTGCTGAAGATTATAAAATCACATCTCTCAAAAATCCTTGCATCGATTTTTAGATGCACAATCTGAGTATTCATCTTTAGCCTTAAATGCTTGGATCATCAGACATATGGTTTTTTAAATAAATCCTTCAAAAGACCACCCTTATCAAAAATACACATGCGAGCCCGGGCTGCCATCGGGCATAGGGACACCAGTTTAATAATACTGCATAGGGCCCCATAAATCCTAAGGACGGCCCTGCCTCCTTGGCAAGACACGGAAGAGGTGGCAGTGTGTGCACCCATTGAATTGGGAGGCTACATCCTCCACTTCCAGAGGCACAAAGAGACATTGGTTACAGTGGTGAGGTCTAGATCCAAGAAAAGCACTCACTGTGCCTGGCTAGGTGCAGATGGAAGGCGGTGCTCCTGATTTCCAGTGCTACCTAAATTCTGGAAGCGGCAGCAGATCAAAAAGGACTCCCAAATGCTAATTTGCTGAGCAAACTCCCATCCTCAACAGATAAGCAGCAGGGAAATGCAAAATCTAAATTTAAAAATGTATTGCTATTTTCTTTTGAAATATGTTAACATGCAGACATAGGGAAAAAATATCTAACCATAGAGAAATCACTATGAACAAGATTTCACATTTGGCATTCTGCCAAGCTAACAGTGAAATAAAATAGTCGAGCAGCACAACTAACTTCATCCCATGGCAGAAATTTTAAGTGGTTAAGATAAAAATATCAAGAGGAAAACAAAAGAAAAAAAAACACTGAAATTCTGTAAAGCAGAAGTTACTTGAACAAAATTATTGACCTGGTGATTAAGAGTAAGGAGGAAGTAAGCTTGTTTCCAGGTTACTAAGAAAAGAGCCAGGCTAAAAACATAACACAGAAAAAATATATGTTATATTTTAATTATTTTGAGACCCTGGTGTCAAAGAGACAACTAGTTAATATACAAGCATTACCAATAAACTAGTTGATTTTCATCCCTTCTCACACTAAAAAACAAGCTTTTTTCTGCATTTTTTTCTGCATCATGGCTCTGTCCAACCTGGAAGAATCCATAAGCACCAGCGAACAAGTGAGATGAGCACATCACAAAACCAAAAGCTGAGCAATTGAAATGGGAAAATTTTCAGCAGGCTTCTTGAAAAACAAAAAAAAACCCTGAAGTTGAGTAAATGTTGGCCTTAGTCGTCGTTGCTATGTCTACAGAAGACACTAAGGGCTGGTGGTATACACTATAAAGTTAGGTCAAGCTAGCTAAGTTGCTCAGGGTGTGAAAAATTCACTCCTCCAAGAGATTTAGTTAAGCCAACCTAAGCCCCGGTGTAGACACCACTAGGTCCAATGGAATAATTCTTCCATCGACCTAGCTATCATCTCTTAGGGCAGGTCTACACTACGGGGTTAATTAGACCTAAGTTACGCAACTCCAGTTACGTGAACAACATAACTGGAGTCGACATACTTTAGGTCGACTTATCACTGTGTCCACACCGCGCTGGGTCGAGGGGAGAGTTTCTACCGTCGACTTACCCTATGCTTCTCGTTCCGGTGTAGTACCGGAGTCGACGGGAGAGCGATCGGCGGTCGATTTAGTGGGGCTTCTTCACTAGACCCACTAAATCGACCCCCGGTGGATCGATCGCCGCAGCATCGATCTACGATAAGTGGAGACAAGCCCTCAGAGAAGTGGATTTACTACAGCGGAAAGAACCTCTTTCATCACCGTAATAAGCATTTACACCACAGCACTGCAGCTGTAGTGTTTCTAGTGTAGACATATCTTCAGGAAAGTTAAGGCTAAAGGTGTGAAGTCAATGTGCATAATTTAAAAGTTAATTCACCTTAACTTTCCTGAGTGTCTCTGTGTAGACAAGCCCTAATTGAATGTTTTGGAGAAAGAATATCTTTAATAGGGATCCAATACACCAAACCCTTTATACTGCAAAAGCTCACAATACACATGATCAGAGATGCCCTAGAACAGGGGTTCTCAAACTGGGGGTCACGAGGTTATTACATGGGGGGGCGCGAGCTGTCAGCCTCCACCCCAAACCCCGCTTTGCCTACAGCATTTATAATGGTGTTAAATATATTAAAAAGTGTTTTTAATGTATAAGGGGGGTCACACTCAGGGGCTTGCTATGTGAAAGGGGTCACCAGTACAAAAGTCTAAGAAACCCCTGCCCTAGAAGGTCCTCCAGCAAAACCAAGGAAGACCAGACTTGACACACTCCATATTCCCAAGGTTAAAGAGATGAGCAGAAAATCAAAACTGCTTTTTATAAAAATATTTCAGGCCTTCTTCATACAGTACCTTCAAAGACAAAAAGAGCACAATTCTGTTTTTTTAAAACATTTTGCAGTTCACCTTTAAAAAGACCTAACTTTACACCACACACTTTAAATTGTATATTATGTTTGGATTTATTCATTTTTGTATTTTAGCTATTGGACACTTTTTTCTAGAGAGAGACTTTGTATTTATATTGGACTTCACCATACAGTAATAGTTGCTGAGAGAAAAATGGCATCTTAGAGCACTTCCCTAATTAAAAGCTAGTAAAATTCTAAGCACAAATCACAAGCCAAGCCAAAAATAGTTCAGAGCTGCTAGGAATGTTTGAAGGCAACAAAATCCTCAATTACATGCCTATTGCTTAGGCTTGCCAAAAATATGCAAATTTGTTAATTTCATACACCATAATCAGATCCCAACAAAGTGATGAAGTTAGTTTGTCCCTCATACTTCCTGCAGACGGAGTCAGCTGTAAGTGAAATTATTTTTGCAATATTAAACATATTACCCTGAATGTCAGTTTTGCTGAGTATGGTATACAATAACTTGAACATGCTACTATGGGCGAGCCAAACGTAATCTGTAAGAGATATTTAGAAAGGTGGAAAAGGAAGATTTTCAGGTGTATCCGAGATAGCCACTTACAATATTTATCTATGGACAGGTTAACTGGAACAAGTGCTAATAGCAATGAGTATTAAATACAAGGTTAACTTTGTCCAAACAGGCTTCTTCAAAGAAAGATGGTTGCCCTGATTAGAAACTCATCCTCTCACACTGCTGATTAGGACGGGAGTAGGGTGACCAGACAGCAAGTGTGAAAAATCAGGACAGGGGATGGGGAGTAATAGGAGCCTATATAAGAAAAAGACCCAAAAATCGGGACATCTGGTCACCCTAGACTGGAGTATATAAACAATACATCTGAAGAGAAATCCAGATAGTTAAAACCCTGAAGCTGAAAGTCTCCATTACTCTTCCAAAACTGGTTTACAGAGAGGTCTCTGTTGTGTATTCTAGATTCAGCGCACATTCCGTTTTTAAGAATCTTCAGAATCTAAGAACATAAGAACAGCTATACCGGGTCAGACCAATGGTCAATCTAGCCCAGCATCCTGTCTTCCGACAGTGGCCAATGCTTCAGAGGGAATGAACAAGACAGGTAATCATTCAGTGATTCATCCATCATCCACTCCCCGTTTCTGGCAAACAGAGGCTAGGGACACTGGGGACATGGCTACACTGGCGCTTTATAGCGCTGCAACTTTCTCGCTCAGGGGTGTGAAAAAACACACCCCTGAGCGCAGCTAATCCCCTCGTGGAGGTGGAGTACCTGCAGCGCTGGGAGAGCTCTCTCCCAGCACTGGCACGCGACCACACACACACTTCAAAGCGCTGCCGCGGGAGCGCTTTGAAGTTTCGAGTGTAGCCACAGCGTCAGAGCATGGTGTTGCATCTCTGCCCATCCTGGCTAATAGCCATTGATGGACCTATCCTCCACTAACTTTATCTTTTTTTTTTAACCCTGTTACAGCTTTGGCCTTCACATCATCCCCGGCAAGGAGTTCCACAGGTTGACTGTGTGTTGTGTGAAGAAGTACTTCCTTTTGTTTGTTTTAAACATGCTGCCTATTAATTTCATTGGGTGACCCCTAATTCTTGTGTTATTTACTCCTTCACATAACATTTCCTTATTCACTTTCTCCACACCGGTCAAGATTTTATAGACTGGTATCATCTCCACCCTTAGCTGACTTTTCCCAAGATGAAAAATCCCAGTCTTTTTAATCCCTCCTCATACAGAAGCTGTTCCATACCCCTGATCATTCTTGTTGCCCTTCTCCGTACCTTTTCCAATTCAAATATATCTTTTTTTTGAGATGCGGTGATCAGATCTGCATGCAGTATTCAAGATGTGGGCATGCCATGGATTTATAAAAAGGCATTATGATATTTTCTGTCTTATTTTCTATCCCTTTCCTAATGGTTCCTAACATTGTTAGTTTGACTGCTGTTGTGCATTGAGCTGATGTTTTCAGAGAACTATTCACAATGACTACAAGAGCTCTTTCATGAGTGGTAACAGCTAATTTAGATCCCATCATTTTGTATGTATAGTTGAGATTATGTTTGTCAATGTGCATTACTTTGCATTTATCAGCATTGAATTTCATCTGCCATTTTGTTGCCCAGTCACCCAGTTTTGCGAGATCCCGCTGTAACTCTTTGCAGTCTGTTTTGGACTTAACTATCTTGACTAGTTTTGTATCATCTGCAAATTTTGCCACCTGTTTACCCCTTTTTTCAGATAATTTATGAATATGTTGAACAGCACTTGTCCCAGTACAGACTCCAGGAGGAACTATTTACCTCTCTGCATTCTGAAAACTGACCCTTTATTCCTACTTTTTGTTTCTTAGCTTTTAACAGTTACTGATCCATGAGAGGATCTTCCCATGACTGTTTACTTAGATTAAGAGCCTTTGGTGAGGGACCTTGTCAAAGGCTTTTTGAAAGTCTAAGTACACTATATCCACTGGATCCCCCTTGTCCACACGCTTGTTGATCCCCCTCAAAGAATTTTAATAGATTGATGAGGCATGATTTCCCTTTACAAAAGCCATGTTGACTCTTCCCCAACAAATAGCGTTCATCTATGTGCCTGATAATTCTGTTCTTTACAGTAGTTTCAACCAATTTGCCTGGTACTGAAGTTAGGCTTACCAGCCTGTAATTACCAGAATCGTCTCTGGAGTTTGTTTGTTTTTAAATTGGTGTCACATTAGCTATCATCCAGTCATGTGGTACAGAAGCTGATTTAAAAGATAGGTTACACACCACAGTTAGTAGTTCTGCAATTTCACATTTGAGTTCTTTCAGAACTCTTGGGTGAATACCATCTGGTCCTGGCGACTTATTACTGTTGAATTCAACAATTTGTTCCCAAACCTCCTCCAACACCACCTCAATCTGGAACAGTGCCTCAGATTCATCACCTAAAAAGAATGGCTCAGGTGTGGGAAATCTCCCTCACATCCTCTGCAGTGAAGACGGACGCAAAGAATTCATTTAGTTTCTCTGCAATGGCCTCATTGTCCTTGAGTGCTCCTTTAGCACCTCGATCATCCAATGGCCCTATTGATTGTTTAGCAGGCTTCCTCCTTCTCATGTACGTACAAATAAAATGCTGGGTTTTTGGTGTTTTTTTTGTTTGTTTTTTTTGTTTTTTTGAGTCTTTAGCTAGTTGTTCTTCAAATTCTTTTTTGGCTTGCCTAATTATACTTTTGCACTTGACTTGCCAGAGTTTATGCTCCTTTCTATTTTCCTCAATAGGATTCAAGTTCCAGTTTTTAAAGGATGCCTTTTTGCCTCTAGCTACTTCTTTTACTTTGTTGTTTTGCCATGGTGGCACTTTTTTGGTCCTCTTACTATGTTTTTTAACTTGGGGTCTTCAGTCTCCCTACTGATCCGTCACTGTTGCCTCACAACCGTACATTATACAGCCTTCTTTTAAGTCAAAAGCCCCTCAACAGCCCTTCTGTGGCACTGCTTTGGATGATGACTGCCACTTTCTTCATGACCTTGATCAAGGTACTTGCTCTACATTCTACATCCTGAATTCAATTTCTCTGAGACAAGCTTTCGAGTTCACACACAGCTGAAGGTCACCTGAAGAAGAGTACTCTGTAAGCTCAAAAGCTTGTCTCTCTTACCAACAGAAGTTGGCTCAATAAAAGACATTCTCTCACCCATCTTTTAAAGAGGATAGTTAGGTGAAACAGTCCACATCGACTCAAAGAACAAACTCTGCATCTGTTATCTATATATAACAAGCTGCGCAGTATTCCTTATCAACATTATATATGAAATAAGAGATTGTGAAATGTTATGTTAATTGGTAAAAGTGCATATTTAATGCAGGAAGGGATATGAATATATAACGTCACCTGGATGCACTTTTGTACTCCACCCATCTTGCACAAAACTCAGTTAGTCACTCTCTTGTATTGCTATTGCTAACAATTCTAGAACATCTTGAGTATTACTTATGTAATGAAAGCAGACCCTCCTTAACGGACAGCCTAGCTTAAGGCAGACTTATTTTGATTTGGTTTTATTTTTTCCAGTTACAAGAAGAGCGACAGATGCAGCAAAATGAAGTTGGTAAGCTACAGTTTCAGAATCCAACCCCCTCTGAGAGAAGATGAGGAGGCATCTACTACAAAACATGTTTTTTCACCTTTTACCAATACTCATGAAACAAGAAATAGAAGGGGAGGTGTTAAAGGAAGTGGAAACAAACTGCAACACAGTCTACACATTTCAAGATGGGTTAAGTGACTTCATGTAGTCTAGAAGAGGATTCCATATTTAAATAAAGTCTTCTAGTAAAAAGACCCCAAGACAGAAGTCATAAATATTAAAAAAAGAGATACTGAGCAAAACTAGAATCATGAATATTAACAGACCAGGTAAACTGCATACTGGATAAAATAATACTGACAGAATTTTTCTGAGTGGCTTTATCTTCAGACTTAAAAATCCTGCCTGAAACAATAAGAGTATTTGCATATAAAAATGCTGCTTCAGACACAATTAATTCAAGTGAGGATCCTTGAGACGATGTATGTTTCTTACTTAATTGCTGGACAGTGGGGCGCACTTATCTCAATTCAACCAACGGAAAAGCACTGGATTTCCAAAGTCAGAGAAGCTACAGGAATGAGGATCTGCCTACTGGGGGGGTGGGGGTGGAGGAGAGAGAAAGGGGAACAGTAGCTGAGAAATAAAAAGGAGATTCCCAAAGCTTAGGGGAAGCTTGAGAATAATACTGAATAACTCACTCTGCATAACCCAGGTCTTAACAAATCAGTTATATCAACACTATGATAGTTTGCACAAAAGAATTTGACTTTTACGAATGAAAAAACTAGATACCACACACACACGTTTCTAAGAGTCTATGACCTAAATGATGAAAGAACAAGTAGTTAAGTGAACCACAGCACCTGCTGAATTTTTAATCACTAATGTTCTCCTGGCTTGCAGCAAAGCAAGCATTCATTAGCTTCCAAGCCCTACAAACAGGAGTATAGAGTAATAAATTAGAACAGTAAGATTTTCCCTGGCAGAAATTCAATTTCAAGATCACCTGAATCCATTACTTTACAACTAACTGCAGACACTGCATTTGTTGATTTTTTTTTAAATCCTCCTGACATAAAAAGCATTACATTCAATATTTTAGTTTCCCTCAAGTTATCTGGTTCCAATCAGCTCAAACAATCCTGTGTAAGATAATGTCACTACTCCTGAAGAGCAAGGCATCTTCAAGCAGTATTTAATAGTCACTAGAATGCCCACTGAAAGAGATGGTTGAACTTCAGAGAAAAGTGAGCGTGTGTGAGGATTAATTTTGTAATCACATGGACAGCAGGAATAGCAAATGGTACAGCAGATTTTTCCCCTACCACGAAAGAAAGAGGTAAGATTCTTTGGGGGAAATGACAGAGGGAGGAAGAAAAGAAACATATGCTAATT
Source organism: Platysternon megacephalum (assembly GCA_003942145.1). Taxonomy (NCBI): domain Eukaryota; kingdom Metazoa; phylum Chordata; order Testudines; family Platysternidae; genus Platysternon; species Platysternon megacephalum. The sequence continues at coordinate 1,693,965 of QXTE01000114.1, read as the reverse complement.
CCACAACTACAGCCAGATTCTGCTACATGTGGCAACTCTCCTAATCTCATTAATCATGTTTTAATAAGAGCAATATTCACAAAAATGAGAGTCTCAGCTGCACTGACCTTTGAACAGTAAAGCTGAGCAAAAAGGCTCAAAATGGTGTTTTAAAACAAGTTTCAATTTCACCACTGTATACAGCAAAAATAAATCCACAGTTTTCTGTATAACACATAATGTTAGTGAAAGCTACCTTGCAGGTTACAGACAAACTTCCTCGTTTTGTAAGCCAAAATCAGTTTCTAAAGACTTGAACATTAAATCCAGTGACCAGAAAAGCCATAAATTGTCTTAGACATGAACAAAATTGTTTTGTGTATTTGTATAGAAGACATTTTGGGAAAAGATATAAATTTAATTACTAACTGGAGATATGTGAGTTTTCAATGCTGCTCTATCCTTGAATCATAGGCTTTGGTAACAGACTCAGCTATAAATTTGTCTTATTGATGCTTACTTTTTAATAGCAACCTTTGCAAGACTCCTTACCAAAAAAACAACAACAATGATATTTTGGTTGGAACCAGCTACCTAGTCTGCAGTTTGAATATATTTACATCCACACAACAATATTTTCTGGGGGGTGGGGGGAGAAATGGGGACCAATAGAACACTGAATCCTGTGCTACTTGTCCACTATTTACAATAATTGTGCTACTTTGAGAATTATGCTAAAATGTCAGCCACAAAGGAATGCAAAACTAAGAAACTAAGGCCAGTACTTTGTAACAAATCTGTTGTCACCCAGAACTTCATGGCTGTTTCTACAGTACACAGCCACTCAGAACTCACAGCAACAGCAAAGATAGAACTCTGTTCTTCCTGCTCCAGATGCACAAAACCTCCTAGCACTTGAACTAGAGGCGAATATCATAACATAAGCTTTTATCACTAACAGTTAATTAAGCCGTTCTCATTCTATCCAGTGGAACACTATGGTACACATTAGCAGGTCATTGCAATATGCTCCCTAAATCACAAAATATGCAAAAATAATTTTATACCCTTGAGAAAATAAAACATGTCAAGCATTGAGATGCAATGTAAGTTGTCTCCATATGTTCACAATCCCTTTCATATCTGAACTGATGCAAAAATATATCTTAATGTTTCACCTACCTTTAACAATACAAAGTCTGTGCATTTTAAGTATTTTTAATAATTCTCTAGTCACATATGAAAGAGCCAACTCAGTCACAGAGCATGCAAAAATATTTGAAGACTAGTCCCTGGTATTAAATCAAATCAGAAGCTCTCAATTTATCAGCCATATTAAAATGTAACTTCTAGTTATTAAGTACATGTCATTAAAAAGGGCAATTTCAAAAGTGTTACTCAATTAACAGACATTGTCTTTGTTATCTACCTGCTTTTGATAAGGCATCGATCACCTTCTGGATAGTCGTCCTCTTTCCCTCAAAAGGCCCTGGTTTCTGACCAATTTACCTTTCAAGTGGAGAGCGGGACACATTACCTCCCAAAACCAGTCAATGAGGCTCTTTCATTCAGCCATAGAGAAGGCATGTAGCAGTTGGAAAGCAACACAAGGCACTCCCTTCCCCCTCCCATCAGGACTGAACACACTGCATTCAAAACACTCCCAGTCCCTGAAGCAAAGGATTAGCCATTTATTGAGGAGGAAGCAAAACACTGAAAGATTCCAAGAGCCAATGAAGTTAACAGTTACACCCTGGATTAATTTGGTCACAAATGACCACATCACTCAAATTTAACCAGTATCATTTCATTCATCCAGACACACTGCCTAGACTCCGAGTACACACTTAGCAAAGAAAGAGTACAGCAGTATTTAATCATAGAATATCAGGGTTGGAAGGGACCTCAGGAGGTCCTCTAGTCCAACCCCCTGCTCAAAGCAGGACCTAATCCCAACTAAATCATCCCAGCCAGGGCTTTGTCAAGCCTGGCTGGGATGATTTAGTTAGGATTAGGTCCTGCTTTGAGCAGGGGGTTGGACTAGATGAACTAGATTTCTGCCATGGTGTTAAGCAGTAACATTAGCACACCCACAGACGTTTATGAAGTTTAGACTTTGGACTTCCAAAGCAACTGTGGCCACCACAGCGTTTAGTGTTTTCCTATAAGGATATCAGAAAGGGACCCAAATATAACAATAAGGGTTTATATAGAACCTTTCATCCAAGGACCAAAAAGAGCTCCACAAATATTCATTAAGCCTTGCCACACTCTGTGAGAGAGGTATTACCCCCATTATAGAGACTGATATATGCATGTTTCACCTATATTTAACCATACAATTAGGGTATGTCTACACTACAAAATTATGTTGACCTAAGTTACATCAACATACTAACACCGCAGTAATTACATCGTTTTACAGGTCCACGCTACGCTCCTTGTGTTGACAATGCACATCCTCAACGGGAGCATTTGCACCAATTTAACTGTCAGTGTGGGGCATTATGGGACAGCTTCTGAAAGCTAGCAACAGTCAATGTAAGCAACGCAGCGTCTACACTGACACCACATCGACCTAAGCACTTCACCTCTCATGGAGGAGGAGTTACTAAGTCCATGTAGCATGTGAGTTACATCGGCAGGAGCAACATTTTAGTGTAGAAACTTACAGAGTTAGATCATAGAATATCAGGGTTGGAAGGGACCTCAGGAGGTCATCTAGTCCAACCCCCTGCTCAAAGCAGGATTGTGTAAGATGCCTTGCGTCAACCTAACTCTAATGTAGACCAGGGCTTAGTGTAAAGAATAAACTAGGTTTTATTTTGTTAAACAAAAAGCTACCACTCATTGTTTCGGGTGCAACCTTGAAGGGACAATATCATCTGGATAAAAATATCACATCCACTGGAACCGTATTTTTAACCTTTTATTTGAGTTATTATACAATGCCCATCTGAGCACATTATTCACTATTACAAATAGTGTCTGAGTTCCATTTTTTGGATTGCCGTTTGGATTCAGCTTCACAAAAACTTCTTTGGGGGTTTCACAAAGCAACAGGGGAGAGAGAGAAAAAAAACCTAAGAAAAACGGGATGGTAAAACCACAAAAACTGGCCAGGAAACTCTGGACAGGTATAAAACTTTAACTCTCTTTTAAAAGTTGATTAGATTTCCAGTGGGCAGTGTTCCTTTAAAAGACTCGATCCTTTTATGTTGCATGTAGGTATGTTAAAGGTTTACCAGTTTTATAGGACATGGCACACAGACTCATCTACTGCAGAGAGTAGTGAAGTCACTGGCACAGCCTGATGGCATTACCCACTACATTATGACTTCACTGCAGCTGAAGCCAAAGCATCATATACCTGTCCTCCCAGCCCCACACTATAACTGCAGCAGGCAGGAGGAAGAGAATAGAGCAGGAAGCCCTACAGAGGGGGCATCCCAGCAACAGAGAGGGGAAGTGAGCCCCTATAAGGGCTAAGGGTGTCCTAGCCACATCAAACCTTCTGCAGTGGGGTGGATCCTCTATGAAGGGACAAAGAGTGTGTTGTAGACCGATAACGTGAAGCACCCTTTAAATGCAAAGAAAGGTACGCGAGCCCCACCAGCGTTGGGGGACAGGGAGCCCGATAAAGGGGTGCCCCATCCATATCCCCGCAGCAGGGGGGCAATGGAACACCCTGCAAGGGCGCCCGGTGCCCATGGCTGCAGCAGGGAAGGGGGAAAAGGGAGCTTGATGGGAGGCTGCCCCAGCCCCACGGCCGCAGAGGGAGAGAGCCCGATGGGGGGCTGTTGTGGGGAGAAAGGGCCCCCCTGGTCCCGAGCTGCATTGAGGGGAGTCAGCCCTGGGGGGACCCCACCCTACGGGGCCCGCGCCCCTGCCACTCCTGCTCGCGGCGGGCAAACCAGGCCCGGTTGCCGCTGCCTGGCGCTTGGCTCCGGCCCGACCGCCCTCGCAGACGCAGCCCCCTCCCGGCCCCAGCGCCGCCGCGGCCAGGCAGGAAAGACCGCGGCTGCGTCCAGGGCCTGCTCGCGGCCCCCTCTCCAGCGCCCGCCCGGCCGGGTGGGCCCCACGCCGGGATCCCCCCTTCAGCCTCCCGAGCGGAACCCACCTGCCCGGCCGCCCCGGCGCTCCGAGCCCCCGCTCCCGGGGCTGCTCGGGGGCGGCGCAGGACCCGGCCCCCTCCCCGAGCCGCGGCCCTACCGGGTACAGGGCGCGGGCCCGCCTGGGTCCCAGAGCAGCGGGGGGCCCGGAGCCGGTGGCGGGCGGGCGGCTCAGGAGACCCCGGTCGCTCGGCGTAGCCGGATCCCCCACAGCGGAGCCAACTTGTTCGGGGTGGAGCCGCCGCGGCCTCGCCAATCCGGGCCCGGGGCGGAGCCGGCGCTGCAGAGCTGGGCTCAGGCAGCTCCCCCTCCCGCCCGGCACCGAGAACTGCCAGCCCCCCAGCGCCCGGCACCGGGACCTGCCAGCCCCCTCCGGCCCCCCAGCGCCCGGCACCGGGACCTGCCAGCCCCCTCCGGCCCCCCAGCGCCCGGCACCGGGACCTGCCAGCCCCCTCCGGCCCCCCAGCGCCCGGCACCGGGACCTGCCGGCCCCCTCCGGCCCCCCAGCGCCCGGCACCGGGACCTGCCGGCCCCCTCCGGCCCCCCAGCGCCCGGCACCGGGACCTGCCGGCCCCCTTCCGCCCCCCAGCGCCC